>OX246740.1:38112481-38152737 GCA_945910005.1 Isoperla grammatica
GAAGTATAAAATACAAACGAAAAGTACGAAAAAACATCTGTCAACGTGTGTCGAGTCGAGTTGGCTTCCGAAATATGCGGGACATTTTATATATTGTCTCTGCAGACAAAACAAGCCACATTAAAATACAATGACGCATTAACAGGTGTCCCCCCCCCCCCCTCCCCCCCTACCGTGCCCGCATGGACGTCCGTGCTGCTCTTAATTACAGTGGCATTGTTGGGTGATAATGTTGGGGGGGGGGGGGGGGGGGGGGGGGGGGGTTGAAATTTTTGGCGGCGGAGATATTAGCAGCACAGTTGAGGCTACATTGGGGGTATCAAAAGGATTCATTTCATGTGAGTATTCTTATGCTCGGAAACTAAGAATATAAAAATGTGAATGATTCTAGAGGTTACTGAGATCTCTTGGTCACTTGGGAAGGATGCTTAGCGCAGGGGAAAACTTGGGCAAAGGTACAGGTATGCTTAGTATTGACAGATTGGAGTTATTTTGTAAGGAATGGACGCGCATGAATAACGTAAGTGAATATGAAGACATAAGTAAAGTGAGCGAATAGTAAAGTGAGCGAAACGTAAACTGCGCGAATGGACACTCAACGAAAAATTGTCGCTCACTTTTACGTTTCGCGCACTTAAGAATTCGCTCACTTTCCATCCTCAGGATCAAGAAGCAGGGGATCAGGAAACAGGATATGAGTGTCCCGATGAAACCCGTAAGCAGTGATCATTTCAGGTATATCTTGGGAGTAAGCCCCCCCCCCCCGTAGGAGTTATAGATTCGCACTTTCCCACATCCACATCAAATGATTGTAGCAACAGATTTTTTAGCCCTCCCCAGGAAATATATCTGAAATGTACAATGGCTGTTATTTATTTCATTGAAATTGATTTCATTGTAATTAAGGCCAGTGTAGGGCACAATGTCCTCTTTAGCCTGTTGAGGGATGATTGATGAATAATGAGGAAGGGAGGAGGGGAAGCCTGGTACCGGCACGTAGCCTACTCCTGTCGAAATGTGGTTATACCTCTAACGATGGGACATCTTGATGTTTCCGACGTTCCAGGTTCAAATCTTGGCTTGGACGTTTTTCAATAATTCATATTTCTCCACTTATCGTTGATACTTAAAACCACAAGTATCATCAACACAGTTGATCGACGACAGGAGCTACCGAAGTAAATAACTAATAACTCATACTTCGCAATATTTATGATGTTCCAACTCATCGTATTTCTGCATTACAAGTAGCCACTGCAGCGTCTCATTACATAAGATAATCAAGGTCATTTAAAAACTTATTATTTCTTGCAATATCTACGCGGTTTATATTATTATGATAGAAATGATATTCATACCGTCCAGCTAAAGACAATTATAATTGTTTCCCAGAAGGCATTATAGGTCAAGACTCTAGAATTACTTCCTAGTTTTTTTTTGTACATCTTATTTCGTTCGAGTCGAGGATGTTGAAACCTCTCCACGTTATCAAGTTGAGTAATTAATAAGCCATGGACAATGGACGCGTGCGTCATGCGCTGTACACGACGTAAACTGTCGACTACAGCGCAGTCATATGCGTGGCGGGCGGTGAGGTAACTATAGGTGCGGCCATGCAGTCATTCATCATCATCATCATCATCATCATCATCATCATCATCATCATCATCATCATCATCATCGTGCATCGTTGTTATTCATCACTTGTTATATGGTCACTGTGAAATGGCATAAATTTCTGTATGTGGCCAATTCTTAAATAAATACATAAATACTTACATACAAACATACATACATACATTCATACATACATACATACATACATACATACATACATACATACATACATACATACATACATACATACATACATACATACATACATACATACATACATACATACATACATACATACATACATACATACATACATAAATACTTACATACAAACATACATACATACATTCATACATACATACATACATACATACATACATACATACATACATACATACATACATACATACATACATACATACATACATACATACATACATACATACATACATACATACATACATACATACATACATACATACATACATACATACATACATACATACATACATACATACATACATACATACATACATACATACATACATACATACATACATACATACATACATACATACATACATACATACATACATACATACATACATACATACATACATACATACATACATACATACATACATACATACATACATACATACATAAAACATAAATAAATACATAAATACATAAATAAATACATAAATAAATAAATAAACACATAAATACACAAATAAATACATAAATAAATACATAAATAAATAAATAAATACATAAATAAATAAACACATAAATACATAAATAGATAAATACCGCCGTGTAGGTAATTGGATATGTTGACAACCCACTCGGTTGGGCTTGAGAATTACTCGGGTGGGTATGTTTAATTAAATGTACTCTTAGGTAAATCCATTACTTTTGATTCTTTGCATGGTAGGATTGAATAGTAAAATAAAATTGCATGGCATACTTTAGTGCTACCATTAAATTGCGTTTTACTGTTTATGTGGCATAAAATAGCGTAATCTAGATTTCTAATCATATTATCGGGATGATTAGACATAATTAATTAAAATAATACAAAATCAGTGTCTTTTGCCAGTAAAAATGAGATCAGTGTTTTATTAATAATTTTACTAATAATTACCAGCATAAGTCATCTACTAAATGTGAATTTAATACACTTTCTTATGCTATGCATATTTTTTTGTTCTAATATATGTTTCTTTTCTTTAAACATTCAAATTTATGTGTTGTTGTTGCAAGACACCTTGACCTATCCGTCTGAAAATCGGAAATATTAATTATTGGAACAAAAAACAACACTAAATTCTCTGAGAGTCATTGACATACTTTGTTCTACTTTGTGACAATTTGAAAACATTTTAATTTTAACATGCAAAAATGGGTGGAGGAGGGGGGGGGGGGTTGCAGGGTAGGTGGACATGCAGCCTTAAGATTCCAGCTTGAGTCAGAGTACAAATAATTTAAAGCCACACAATGTGTAATTCCCTTGACCTCAGCGCACGAGCGTAGGTAGTATTATCTCAACACAACTCGCGATCGTCGTCACACTATAGGTTTTTTTCCAAAAGGACACTGACGGTTTTTTCATCTCTATCTTCCGCAATCACACTTATACAAGATAGGCTATAGGTTACAGGCTATGCTAATTCTCCTCCACACACAAAGCACACTTAATTCCTCTCTGTCTTTATGGTGTCATATATCACAAGGGTATTTCGACCTCTCTGTCAACCTGACACCTCAAAAACGACATAATCAATTTCATTTCATCATAAATAATGATCAGGTGGTCTAGACCTTGCCTTGACCAGGATACGGGGATTACAAAACATACTAATCAAATCACTCAGTCATGCGGCTTTTCTTTTTACTGAGACTGCAGATGCAAATTATTATGACCTATCTGTGTTCTATGGCTATGCTACCCGCACACTCAAGTGAGGAACTAAGATACTACTCTGTGCGTGCAAGTGTAGGACAGGGGACAACTCAGTACGTGCAGGTGTAGGACTAGGATACTCTGTGCGTGCAAGTGTAGGACAGGGGACAACTCAGTACGTTCAGGTGTAGAACCAGGAGACTACTTTGTGCGTGCAACTGTAGGACAGGGGACTACTTTGAACGTGCAAGTGTAGGACTGGGGGTAACTCAGTACATGCAGGTGTAGGACCATGGGACCACTTGGTGCGTGCAAGTGTAGGACCAAGGGACTACTTTGTGCGTGCAATTGTAGGACCAAGGGACTACTTTGTGCGTGCAATTGTAGGACCAGGGGACCACTTTGTACGTGCAAGTGTAGGACCAGGGGCTTCTTTGTGCGTGCAACTGTTGAACCAGGGGACCACTTTGTGCGTGCAATTGTAGGACCAGGGGACCACTTTGTACGTGCAAGTGTAGGACCAGGGACTTATTTGTGCGTGCAAGTTGAACCAGGGGACCACTTTGTGCGTGTAAGTATAGGACCATGGAACCACTTCGTGCGTGCAAGTGTAGGACTAGTGGACCACTGTGCGTACAAGTGTAGGACCAGGAACTACATTGTGTGTGCAATTGTAGAGTCGGGGACCACTTTGTGCGTGTAAGTGTAGGATCAGATGATTATTCAATGCGTTGTCCCTACCCCACTAGAAGTTCTAAAGACATCTTATTTCGTCAAAGTTACAATATTTTATTCACAATCACACCACTCAGCGGTTTTGAATCTCTCCAAAGTTTTCTGTCTCGTATTTTTGAAACAAGCAAGCAACTAAAGCAAAGGTGTCAGTCTTCTATAGCTTGCATGGACCTTTACCTCAGACAAGCAGTCACCATGATCATGCCCATCCATCTGGCGTGACCGTCCCAGTATGTAAGTCCGGGTATATGCACACATGGCTATAGACCGCTAAAGTGTAGGACTATGTGGTACCCATCTTATCGTCGTAAACAATTAAAATTTGGAGCATTAATTTTACCTCGTATCTATTTCGTTTGATTTATACATTTAGAATTATTGCTTGTATTTTAAAAACTTTATTGTATCACTCGAAACTTATAAGCGTTTGCAAGACTGACATAGTACATTATTTATGTTTCATGCTGGAATATCTGTTACATTTTCTGCAATATACCACGTCTATATTGTCTGTAAGAATATAGCGAATATTTTTGTAATATCAAAACCTTAAAAAACAACATAACAATATGTCAATGTGCCACGGAGTTTGTATTGTCTTACAACAAGTGTGTCAATTGCAAGAATTTCTAAAGTTCCCATCAAGCTATTGTCACTTAGTATAGCTAATTAAGATCCTAGCGATGTACAGAACAGTGATTTAAAAAAACCCTACTTCTTGCTGCTTGACTGCTGGACTTAACTAGCGATTTATAAGTTTTCATAAGTTTTCTAAAATGAATGGCAATCATTTTTCGTAGTAAACTATTGTTCATGGACAACCTACCCCTCTCCATTTGACTATAAGTAGTAGGTATAGGATGTCAGAACAGTTGGGAGGATGTCCAAGGGCTCGCAGCACTCACGTTTTTACTAAGGGGAAGTAATTTGAACAAACTTTGAGTCAGAACTATTGTTAGGAGTCTTGTGTCCTACCGCTAAGGCTTCTCAATCGTCTTCTAAAATGAATACAAGCGAAATCAGAGAGTCGAGCAACAACCCAACACGTTTGGTTAGAGATTTGCCACATATTGAACGATGCAACACCAATGCGACATATGGATGAGTATGTTGATGAGATAGTTAACTATTCTCAAGACGTAGACATGGAGCGCTCGGTCTGCAATTAGGGTGTACTTTATTGGGTGTGTCACTGGTATTGTTTCATATGTACACCTTGTAATTAGGCCACAATCAGTCCGCGGAGTGGAATGTGGACGCAGGACGCTACGTCTTTGTCTGGCGGTGACCTGGGATACTTTCATGGGCTGGGCCGAGTGGGGTGGGGTTGGTGACTGACGACATGTCACTTCTAGAGGTGTGAAACTAGATGACCGGCTTGGGTTGATCCACGTAGATTGACGTGTCACTTCTAGAGGTGTGAAACTAGATGACCGGCTTGGGTTGATCCACGTAGATTGACGTGTCACTGCTAGAGGTGTGAAACTAGATGACCGGCTTGGGTTGATCCACGTAGAGTGACGTGTCACTTCTAGAGGTGTGAAACTAGATGACCGGCTTGGATGATCCACGTAGATTGACGTGTCACTTCTGAGGATAAGTGTGAAACTACTTGACCGGCTAAACTCACTTTTTTTAAGGTTGATTCACTATAAATTGCCCTTTCAATACGAAGAGAGTAGATAAACTCAACTTTAACTATGTAGAGATTAGGTGTGCTCAGCTTTAACTATTTAGATAGCATTCACTCACATTTACCATTTAGATAGTAGACTACGTACAGAGTAAATTCACTCAACATTCACAAAGCAGAGAGAACATTCACTCAATTTTACCTTTGTAGAGAGTAGATTTGCGAAACATTTCACTACCTAGTACCTAACCTATAGAGAGCAGAGTAGAGATATATATTTGATTCACTAAATTTTTACTATGTAAAAGTAAAGATTGCACTCACTAAACTTTTACCTAAATAGTAAATACAGAGTACATTTGAATTCATGAAGATTTTCTTAGTTTGACGCTCTCCAGCACCCATCCATCGCTTATAGCCTATGTGACCACCCCTTACCCCCGTGACAACCCAACATTCATATCATATTTATATTTTATAATCATTTTTATTTATTATGCTGGGCGCTGGTCACATAACTAGGGGGTAGAGCTTTAAACCATTTCAAACTAAAAATGACTGCACTCTAGATGACAAAGTCATAATCCATTCTCAAATATCAACTTTTTACGTTTAACCTGTTGAACTGAGTTCTTCTAGTAACATTTAACAAGCGAGTGATGGTAAAAAAAAAAAAAAAAGAACACAGCCTAGGAGTGTGAACCCCGATGCAGCAACACCAACAGAAAGTAAAACAATTTACAACCGTTGATTACAATCGACGTGAATATTAAAATTCAGACGGCATAGCAAAAGAAGTGTCGCATAATTATTGAGTATAGAGTTTTTATCGTTGCGAAACGTTGCAAAATAATGGCTGCGGCCGTGTTTGCTGGTTACGACAGTTTGAACATGATCCAGATGTGTCTCCATTGTCCTGTATTTGCATCCTCGCTGTTTGCACATGTGTTTTATTGAACGTCGTATAGGTCGCATGTTGCGCCAGTCATTCAACACGCTATTCATTATATTGGTTGTCGTTAGGAGTAATTAAACACAGACAGCGCAAATAGCGAGCCGGGCTTCGAACACTCGCGGGGACAGGTTCCCGCCTTGGAGGATGACTGACGTGTTTTTGCGCGTTGTCGCAGGAGGCTGGTTCAAAAAGCAACTTTTAACGGCTGTATTAAAAAAATTTAAAGTCCAAAGAAATTGAAATGATACTAACAAAATTTACAAGTAGTATTTTAAATACGAGGCAAACTTTATTACGATTTGTATTAAATAAAAAAGGTCAATATTGTATGCCTGTCTCGTTTAGTTCAATCTGAAAGTAATATAACAAGATGTGGTTCTAATTTGTAAAGCACCATAGGCGTGCGCAGCGTCTAACATTAGACCCGGCACAAGGTGGCGTGGTACATCTGGGGTCTGGGGCGAAGCCCCAGCCGCCGGAAGCAATTTCGCCCGCGGCGAAAAAAATTTCGGTTGATGCATTAACTTTTATGGCCTAAAACGCGATTTTAAGACGCGACGCTTTCCGCTGTCATAGAATCTTGTGGCTCCTATAGAGCTATGTTTCGTTTCATTTAAATAAAAGATCAATTATAAATTATTTGCGCATCCCCGGGTGAAGTGTGCCTTTGCGTAAAAACGCACTACTGACAGTGAATTTTAATTTAAAGACTAATTTAAAGTTAAGTTGAAAGTGAAACTGCTCTCGGCCCAGGCCGGGTCTAAAGGAATTGGAGTCCAGCGCGGCCCGACCGCCAAGTTGACACATTAGGTCCGGCCTGGGCCGAATAGGCCTGGGCCGTGCGCACGCCTATGTAAAGCACTCCACTGTATATACTATATATCACTGTAGAACTATGCTTCATACAAGCGAAACCGTTGAAGCAGCGGCTCTACGTTAACTACCCTATTGGGCAGGCGCTATGGAGGCGTATGAAAATAAATACTATAAGCTCAAAACTAATCACTAAAGATACTTCTTTTCGGGACATATTTAAATGAGGCAGAATATTTCATATTTATTCCATATTTAAATTCGTGTTTCGTGCAGTTGCTTTAGACACATTTAAGTCATGCAAACAGATAAATTAAGAACAAAGACACGCTTTTGTTTACAGTTAGAATGTATGCTGAGATTTTTTATTGAAAGCTTTTACGCAAATGCTGTTCTTTTCATAAAATTCATGCAACATTAATATACAATATGTAGTATAACACTTAAGCCAAAAACCGGCAACTTGAAGAACTAATTTGTGGTGCCTGTCTGAATAACGTATAGGATATCTCCTTCTTTGGCAAGATGATGCGGTATATTGTAACTGGTTATTGCTAAGCAACGCGATTTAGCTACTGAGTATAACTTACTTTGCATTAGCCCCACTTGACCCAATGTTCGGCGTTCCGATATGAAGCATTGCCACCGCTCATTCAACTCTCCATCAGCGTCTTGCGGTCAAACCGATGACTAAACTCTCCGTGGTCGAACTAAGCCAAAGAAACCATTAACAAATTGGGTTTAAAAAACCTTAGCTGTAGTTAACAATTCATCATTTGTTTTAAGATTGCCCGAGGGGTATATGTGGAACCATGCCGCCCAATAAATATGTCCAGCAACCAACGGGCTATTGACTTTCAGGTCAAAACCAATTTCTCCATCAGTGTTTTGATTGATTTTAGCAGATAGCTCACGATGCGCGCCTGACAAACTGTCCATTCCCTTTTATGTAGAATCACGCGCGTCCGCTGACCACAGCTACATACTTACGTCGGACGTAATTGAACGCTAACATGTTATTTTAAGAAGATCTATGGGGATCCCGCATAGCTGTGAAGCGTACACATTTAATCATCAACGCGCTCTGTGGATTTTTGCAAGTGAATTAGGAAGTAATTTTCGAAACTGACAATTTACTCCTCGAAAAACATAAACAAAAACGTTTTGTAGTTTATGTTTTCGACAATAAATCTTTGCCAGTCGAATATTTCCCACGCCTCTCTGAAGCCTATGGATGTTTTCTTTAATGGTCAATCTACGTAAGTTATCATTAAAGTTTCAAAAGTATTGGACATCGAAATATATGTATGTTCATTTTTCTAAAGTAGGCTTGCTTTTGAATTTTCTTCTGTGTAGATATTATGAGGTGTGTTCACGTAGAAAATACATACAGTATTTATTATTTAATCTCTTTCATCCCAAACAATAACAGTTAATATTGAGTGGGAGACATAAACAATACATTTTGTGCGTTACCGCTTTGCTGAATATGAGTTATCGTATTCGTATTTAATTACCACTTATGTATATTTTTCTCATAAAATAGGAAAGCTGAATAGTATAAACCTCATTCCTAACAAAGAAGCGAACTCAGGACTTGTGAATTAAAAGCTGTAATGAAACCTCTTTAGCCTTACGATTTATTCGGAATTGTAGTGGCTTTACAAAAGGCAGCAATTATTTATTAAAAGGTTTTGTTATGTCACTTTGTTTATAGGATTTTATATATACACCAATGAATATTTTCCATAAAAATACAATCAAATTATTGACCATCCTTGTTTTGAGAATACCTGTACATCTTGATAATATATAGCAATGCATTAATCCAAAATTTTGATATTGAATACAATTTTAAATATTCGAAATAAAATCTTAATTAAAACTTTCCAAGCTATTGTGTTATACTCAGGGTTCAAGAGCCGAACAGTTTCCGGAATCGAACCCTTGCTCTCTGGAAGCCGAGACCGCTCTCCAGCACGGCCATGTCACATGGCCTCCGAGAGCCATACCGCTTCCACTGGAACAAAGCTTTCTTCTGACCGTTGGCTGAGGTCAGCTCGACTCTGACCCCGACCCCTGGTCGAGTCACACCTGTGATCCTTCACCCCACACGTTTTGCCGAAAATTTCACCCAGTCCCACAAAAGGGCATGGCTTATTAAATGGAGAACACTAGAATGAGTCGCCGTGCGCTATGGCTGTATTCCACTGTCTACCCGACGTAACAGGAGCCATATTCAGTTACCATTGTTGTTTTATAACCTGAAATGGATACTGCCGGAGAATTCCAACTTGTTATGTTGAATGGACTGTAAAATTGAATAACAAGTTCGAATTCAAGAATTTTGGGCTCTATTAGCGTCGTATTTTGTTGTCATATTTCTGTTAAAAACTCATCAATGACATTTCACATTTTAATGCTTTAATGGAAGTTTATAATAATTAGTTATATGTGCTATCGGTGTTCTTTTATATGAGAACCCATTGTAAAAAGTTGACAAAATTAAACTTGTCCTGGATCACTTATTGTTGTTTTGTTCCAGCCCAGTCTCGAATTGACTTCTGGAACTACACCGAATTTTATAAAAGAGCAAATAAAGGATCATAAGAAGCTATCAGCACGTATACACATTATGCAACTTGTATCAATTGTATACTCAAAGTTAAACCCCACAAATATTTTGGTACATACATTGGCTCACCTCAAACTGTACCATGAAACAAAATTTATAACAACCAGTTCCACTAATTTTTGGAAGATGTTACGTCGAAAAAGAACAGCTTCTATATAACCTTTGTGTATTTTATCCTCGCACGATTGTGAATTAATACCACATTTCCACTTGAAAGTCGAGGCTATCAATCGCCATCCACACTATAAGATCATATCCGTTGATTTATCACCACTCATTAACACACCGCTTCACGTCATAGGAGGGGCACGTGTTATGCAGCGGTTAATGCACAGCAAATTGTTCCTAGAGCGACATCAACACAACAATAGTCTCTGCGGTCCGGACTGACGTGTATCGTTCAACTCGACACTCACAGCCCACTAATTTATTCAAAAGTTCAAATTGTATAAATACGTGATTTGCATACCATAATATACGTGGACTCCACAGAGAGGAAAACATTTTTTTTTTTTTTTTTTTTTTACTTTATGATAAGTTGAAAAGGGGCTAAGATTTTTCAATGCGTCATTGTGGGTCAAACATGTTATCATGACAATAGAACGCGGCTTTAGTTTGTACTTTCTACGAACAACACCGGCTACAAAACGGACGAGCAATTTTTAAATCAAATATTCATTTATTTTCCTCGTAAAGAGTTGTTTGTGCGAGGTAATAAAATGAATGATGTGGTTGATGCCGCAACCACAGGTGTTGTATATGCTGTATAGCTGTCACTGGTCAGATATATCACGATACCGTTGAGCTGAGCGGTGATACGCCCACATGTGACGTCATTACGCCCACACTGGGCGACAAAATGTGTGTTGACATTCGATCTGTTAATTAATAGAAAACATAATAATATTATGATCACAAAATATGAGAATTTTTAACACGTGTATTTGCCGATAAAATGTTTGAAAATGATTGTGTTCCGTTGTAAACCACAAAAACACTGGAGATTAAAATGTGTGTTGACTAATTAATATAGATGATATAATATGATGATCACAAAATATGAGAATTTTTATCCGACGCTAAAGTTAGCGAAAATGATATAACAACAATTTTTCGTAGGAAATCTACCCAGGGGCGCCCTATTCTGTAACTTTTCGTTGTGAATCACGAAACGAATTCTGTCTGAATTCGAACTTGTTATGAGTAATGTAATGTTAAATTGAGTAAAAAAAACACCGAATGCGGGACAATAACAGTAACACGTTACAGAATATGACCCAAGAAACAATTCATGTCGTCCCTCTTCAGGAGACTAACTTGATATTGCGGTATTTGGAATAGTTGGGAAATAATGTCCGAGAGCTTTTAGTATGAATCGATCCCAGTATTCGAGGAAAACCTCGGAAAAAACTTCAGTCAGGATTGCCGGTAGTGAGTTTCGAACCGGCGACCTCTCGAGTTAGAGCCTCGTGTGTTAAGCACTGATACATCTATATCGGTAGTGAAAATGATAGTGTGCCATTGTAAACCACAAAAAGAATGGACGAGATGGGAGAGTTCTTTATATTATGTAATTCAGCTGTAATAGCAAACCATGATGTTGGAGACAGTGAACTTTAACTAAGCGCCATGTGAAATATACAACAATAAACTGCCCATCGAAAGTATAAACACACATGTCTGTCTGGCACCTAGTATGATACACGCATTATGCGCACGGGGAATGGAACTCCGAGAGGTTTTTAAGTTACCGGAATCACAACATTTCGGATGTATCAAATTGTATATATATATATATATATATATACACATTAAGAAGTATATTTTGTTCTTTAAAGAATGCCCATATGTCGAAAGGTTGGTTAACTAAAGCAAGGCAGCTAAACGAGCATAAAAGTTTACTTATAAAACATTTCAACATATCAGTTCTATCGTTTGAATAGAATATACATTAAATAAAAAATAAATAAATAAAATTACTAACACATCAATGAGAAAACTGAGCTACTAGAATAATTATTATCCTAGTAGAAGAATTATGTTGTTCCCATTAATAATAGCCTAGCTAGGCCAGTGTTTTTAGTTTGGTTAGGTTGCAGGTGCCCTAAGTAAAAGGGTTGGTAAGAATATGATTGATTAGTACCAAACAGTCATGTAGAAACTATTAGTAATCTCTAATCATGAATACTGACAGTGTGGTCCGCTGCAACATCGCGGGAGGTGTCAATGTTAATGTCTCGGAAACAAACGCGTGGTAAAGGGGCGATGAAATTGAGTTTTAATGATCCTGTTCACAGCAATAAAAATTCAATTAAGTTACAACATTAAATTGTCTAGGAGAAAAAAAAAAACACGCCTGACAAGATATTTATACTTTAATTATAGTTGTTGTGAAGCTTGTTTGGTTGGAATATGATTATGAATATACACACTAGTCCGACATCATAATAAAAGTACGAAAAACACTTTCTTTCCGTAAATACGCAGTGCTAACAACACTTCATTGTTCACGAAACAAATTTCGAAAGCGAATTCGTGAAATGTCTTGTTTACAGTTCGTCTGTCTGGCTGACACCTATAGTTCATTTGAAGTTCAAGTATACTAGTCCCAACGTAACTATAGTCTCATTGCTTACTCAGATCCTTATCTCTGCACGCTGATTTAACGGAAAACAATAGATTCCTGGCGTTCTTTCACACATTCGTAAATGAGTTCTTCCGCTTATTAGAGTGCACTAGCGTCATCATGGTCGCACCTACTGTTCCAGTTAACCAACCGAATGTCGTAAATTATCCGTAATTGACCTGTTTCAATTAGATGGTATAGGATAGGAAGGAACTATTCATACGTTGCACGTACGTCACATCTGTGCGCGTGGCGGCCACATTTGTGATCAAACTTTGACGTTGCCATGGAGAAACAATTGAAGGCTGTTGTGGTAGAACTAATACATTCTTTGTTCTTTAAAATATAGCCTGTTTTTGATATACAATTGGTGTGTGTGGTAATTTCTTATGTTTGGTTTAATTATGTTTACTTTTTAAATTCTATATTAGGCTTATTTATTAAATTTGAATAGTATTTGCCAATGATCTAGGATTGGTCCTCATCAATTGTGTCGCAATCATGGCCGCTGTGACGTCACGTGGGAACTATGAATAGAGAAGTAGAAAATTTAGTTGGTGCCATTGGACTTACGCTGGGACAACTTTCGGCACTCAAAGGAAGGGTCAGTGTTATTTAATTCGGTAGTGGCTTGTAAAGTTGGCCCAACGTACGTATTCTCATGCTTACGTCATAGCCGAGTCCAAAAGTACCAACTTACTTTTATACTTCTCTAGTTCCTACCATCAAAAACCTTTCTAATAATCATTCATCAATCATTTACAGTATATTAAATTTTCACTAGTGGGACCTCTGTCCTGTTGCAGATATAGACTAAATAAACACGCCCATTAGGGATAATTTACGACCTACCGACACCGTTGGTTACCTGTAACGGTGGGCGTGACCAAACAGGCGTCTGCACTCTACTCAGCGGAAGACTGCATTATACGAATGTGCAAAAACACGCCAAGAATCTGTTTTTTTTCGTTGAATTAGCGCCCGTGAAAGGGGCGGTAAATAAGGATCTGAGGTCGGTATGGAATACATACATGGGACTAGTAATAGCGCTGTCCTGCCACATTTATTTTATTTATTTTATTGTAATTAAGGCCAGTGTAGGGCACAATGCCCTCTTTAGCCTGATGAGTGATGATTGGTGAATGATAATGAGGAAGGGAGGAGGGGAAGCCTGGTACCGGCACGTAGCCTACTCCTGTCGAAAAGTACCAAGGGGACCATCGGCTTTACGTCCCATCCGAAAGCACGGTGTAACTTTGACCAGTCATATAGGTTCCTCCACTAACCTGGACTGCCGAGCAGTTGACGAGAAGAACGAAGCTGTTACACAAGCTTTCGAACCCTCCAATCTGCTCTAACCAACGGTAACTAGTGTTTCAGAGGTGAGTGGTCACCCATCCACCTCCTGACCTAGCCCGAGGTTGCTTAACTTCTGTGTTCGTATGGGAACCGGCTAAGCGACCGCGGCTAAGCCGTTGGCTCGTGCCACATTGTTTCTGATTGCATAAAGCGCAACCCAGCGAGAAGGTTATAGGTATATAAACGCATTGGAACAGTCAATCATCAACGGGGAATTGAACGTGAGCAGAGTTTAGAGTTTAGAGTTATTCCCGCGTGCCAGGAGGGCGGCTGGGGGTGGTACCGCGGAGGGCGAGTCCAAAAACATTTAAGGGGGGGAGGGGCAGAGATCCCCAACACAGATCAGCCAGATAATTAACCCGATGACTGGTCAGATGTGGTTTCGAGAAGGTGGATCTGAATCAATCGGGATTGTAATGAAATTCATGTTGGCAAACGTTCCGGATATTTAGGTGCGGGTTGGCCAGCGAGAAAAAAAACTAAAACGAAATCTTAACTTGAATTCTCTCTGTATGTTAATGTTAATACCCGGTGCTATTTGTCTGACAGAACCCACCGGAACGCAGTACTGGCACCTTTTTCCCTTCAAATATATAAAACATAATTTATTTATTAATATTCAAGTTTATTTGGAACTCAATTTGTACTTATCAATAGAGCATTGTCTTTTATATTCATATGTTTCGTATTTAAAATATCGATCTTTGATTGGTTATCGCTCACTTGTCGATGGTGTTCGAAGCCTACAGGGTTGGTTTATAGTCACTTTAAATTAAAGTCCCCCACTGCAAATCAGTGTAGTTACTGAGTGGGTAGACTCTAAATGTGAATTTATTTATTTAATTTTTTAATTTTTTTATTTATATTTAAACGTTATATTACACTAATACAAAAAATAAAAATAATGCCCGTTGACGGGGGATTTGCCCCAAACTATTCGACGCCACCTCGTTGCCATTTGAAGAACGCATACAGTACAGGCACATACCATATCTATTTAAAAAAGCATACAATATCACCTATTCACACACACACTTCCACTAAAAGCGGTTTTCATGAATATAAGCGAATCATAATATTATTATGGTAGATTTATTTATTTTTCAGTGCGTTTCTCGATCACTACCGTTGAGCTGGTATGTCCCTCTTCAAATGGGATTGTTTAGCTTGGAATGAATGTCCTAGGACTGCTACAGGACATTCAGAGCGAAGGATACCTCTACGTTAAAAACCGCAGACAATTTTCATTTTTTAATTATATCTCAAGATTGAAACACAAAATCGAAAATCTGAGACACCATAGCACTGTGGTATGGTTAGCCCTACAGACTGAATACTAAATGTATTTAACGTTATAATCAGTATGACTGTGATAACGATTTCCTTAAATTACTAAGGAAATCGTTAAATACATTTATTATTCAGTCTGTAGGGCTAACCATACCACAGTGCTATGGTGTCTCAGATTTTCGATTTTGTGTTTCAATCTTGAGATATAATTAAAAAATGAAAATTTTCTGCGGTTTTTAACGTAGAGGTATCCTTCGCTCTTAAATGTATGGTTTAAGGTTTAAGGCGTAGCGAAATACCCGAATCTACTTCTTACGACTTAAGCCTTACGACGAGCCAATCACTGCTAGGTATCTCCCACTCCATAAACCATACGACTTACGCCTTAGACCTTACGAATTAAAACTGATTGTGAAAGAGCCTTACCATGACTCAGTTTGTTTCATGACTAAAACCTTGGGGGCAAACATAAGTTAGCGTTGGATCAGTTGGTATAGGAATAAAACAGGCGAATGTAGAACCACCTTTATCGGTGAGTTTATTTACAAGTGTATATTAGTATAGTTGCGTATTTGTAAATCAACACTGCTAATTATACACTTTTCCACGTTTTGTCTTCTGACCAATAAGTAGAACCAAGTAAAATTCGCGTTGCGAAATAAAACGAAACTGTTGTTATACCCCTAAAAATGACTGTGGACAAGACGTCGTGTCAGCATACTAATTATGCAAATTTTGAATCGCGAAATAACGCGATATGGAACTTTAACCACGAAATATCTGTGTATTCGCGAAATAAGACCGAAATAACGAAAATGTTTTAAATATTGGCTAAAAATAAGTTCTAATGTAAGAAAAAATTGGTAGAAGAATTTAAAATATAGAGGAAATAGTTATCAATATGTTTGTACACACGAATAACTCGTCTTTATTTCAGTGATGTTCCTAAATTGATTATGTTTAACTGTTTTTTTGGTTGTTATGCACCTTAAAAAATAAAAACCGCCTACGCGAAATTTGAATTTTGAAAAACGAAATTTGGGAAAAAATAAAACCATTTCTGTACGGCTCTACCAATAAGTATGATGCACGCATTTAGCTCTACTAATGAAGGCAAACGAGCAATAATAGAGAAGCAGAAGATTCAATCCACATAGAGAATCTTAACAACACAGCCGTGTTACGGTCACCACTTATACTAACAAGTATCCGAGTGCCAAGCACTAACTAAACAGTGGACACGGCGATGTAGAGTTGATTGTTGTTGTCGTCTTGCAACGAATGCTAAATGCGATAAGGCTGTTATTAGCATAGGTGATAAGGGCGCCTGATATATTGTCTTGGGTAATGGAGGACAATGCAGACAATAGCTATAAAAACCGGCCAGTGCCATCTATAGGTGACACGGCAATACGTGACGTCACAGGCCTACAGTTAGCAAAGACGTTGGACAGCTCTAATGTCTTTGCTTATCATATGACCGTGACATAACTGGCACATCCACCCCACACTATACACTCACAGCATCAGTGTTTAACGAATGTAAAAATTCATGTGTTATTATTTGTAATGTAATTGTATGGTAATTAGAATGTATTTGTAAAAGTTCCAAGGCGCCGCCTAGGCCCACCTAGGCAGGAATACACCAAATACTTGAAATAATAATGATTGTTACATTGTTTTGTACACATTTCACATTTTATTTGTAACTGTACACAATAATCCACATTTCTTCTCTTTCCAAAAGATATTCCAACATTGGCAACCATGTATAAGGTATGCAGGCAGCATCTCAACTCAACGTATGCCTTGCCATCAGATGCAAGAGTATTGTTTTCTTGTATTGTACATTGTTACACGAACGTCTGTGTCGACAACAACAATAGACGTGTGAACTAAGAAGCAACGCGATGTGCTACGTGTGCATAAAACACTACGTGAACCAAGCATTGTACAGCACACGAGAGCGAGAACAGCTGCTGCTAATATCACACATATTCAGCGTCTCTCAGCGTCTCAGCGTTAATCCGGAAGGTCGCCGGTTTGATTACGGTCACCGTCAAAGGGTTTGAAGGCGTTTTCCAAAGATTTCTTCAGTCACATGTCATAATTATGATGGGATTGAGTTTTTCTAACAGCCCTCGGACATTACTTCCAAACTATTCAAACTTAAACTAGCAATTATAAAGAGTCTTCTGAAGAGGGTCACATAACGTAAAGCCGGTGTGAACCCTACGAACTATAAAATATAATAATAATAATTTTAATTTGGTTTTTCGATTTCATCATTTCCCCTAAATGTCATACGCATTCTCATCACTTTTCTATCTTTCAACCAATCTCCTTTCCATATACCCCAGTCTTCCCACCATCTCTCTAATTCAACACAGTCCACTGTTCACCTTTCATCTTTATGCGATCCCGCCATCATTTACGTTGTCTTCCTACTGTTCTCTTCCTACATGTCGTCTCAAACGCCTGTCTTGGTATCCGTTACCGTTTTATATCCATTCTATTCATGTAACCAAACCATCATAATAACTCAATCTTGGCCATGTCGAAGTCAAGATAAGATAAGATTGTGTTAATTTAGCTTCACCAGCTATTATTGTCATACATACTATCTTTTTATTACTATCAATTAAATATACAATATACTTACAAATTATTTAAACTATCAAATATTATTTCTAATTGTACAATAATTGATGTTCAAATACATATTTTTTAGCTTCTGATTTAAATTTTGAAAAGTTTTTTATTTTATTATTTTGTATATGTCTTTTATAAACGGCCCATCCATACAGCGTTATGAGGATAACATCTGTACGGCGAAGGGGGGGGGGGAGGCGAATACCTTTATGGCGAGTCAGATGACGCAACCCGCTGTTTACCAGTGTTACTGTGCGCTGTTTACACGACGCACACACACGCGCATACGTCAGCTCAGCCCCCCATATCTCCTAGCGGCGACATGTAAACAAGTCCTGAGACAAGTCGTATATCAGATCTACTTGTCCAGCTTAGGACCCCGGCACGTGCAACAGTTTGGTATTACTCGCAACAGAGTGAGCCACGTTCGCTATGTTGGGAGTATCGGTGCACGATACCGATGTCATAAAGACGTGATGGTAATAAAACCGCCAATGCTCTGACGTCACATCGGAGACGATAGAGTAGCACACCTATACCTACTCAAAGTACTGCCTGTACCATCGTGGGGACACCAGCTAACAAATAGGTAGTGCTGGCGCTGCTAAGTAACCACAATTGATGATTTAACAATGAACAATTGACAGCTAAATTCCTCCTCATAACAGTATATTTTCTTGCCACCAAAATGCATCTAGTATATTTTGTGTGACCAATAATATTACTGCTGTCAATTCTATTAGAAGAGCTACTGCATCGTGTCCAAAGGTTGTGGATCAAGAAGAGCAAGTATATATAATATGAGAAGCAGTTTAAATTATTTAAACCAATCTCGTCTCATTCCATCCAAACACTACATTTCATATTCATATTATCGATGTAATCGATAATACACAGCCACGCAACACTCTATGCAATGCCGATTAATAATTACATATAAAATGAAATTACTTTCCAAATTGCATAGTCGTTCCTCATGCACTCCTCAACTCAGCCTTGCCTCAGACTCGCTCAACCACCAATCACAGAGCAGTCCGCATCGCAATACTGCTCTGTGATTGGTCGTTGGGCGACTGCTGAGTTGAGGAACACAAGAGAAACGACTATGCATTTGACCCTTAGATGACGTGTTATAGCATGGGTCACGTATGTATAATATTATATAAGAAATAATATGAAATTATTATAATATATAAGAAATAATATATAAACAATAATATTATATTATAATTGTATAAGATGGTAGCTGTATCCTACAGGTACATGAAGAACATAGTTCACACACGTGGTAGAGCTAGAAGCTACCTTTGTTCTAACTCTAAGATAACCAAGGAATGTTGTTAGGGCAATAACAATAAACTTGTAATTGTTTGACGCTCGGATCACACGAGGGTCTTTACTAGTTACTGCAAACAGTTGAATTATCTTTTATAGGCCGCCAGTAGTTTATAGTTTCCTCCAGGTTAAAGGTGATATATGTTGTTAAGTGTCATGTCATTGTCATTAAAACACCCAAGTCGGCTTGGACTGTGTAGATTGGAATGATGGACGAGGTATTGGACTGCAAAGAATGAATGACAAGAAAGCATGCATGAAGGTTTTATATATATAGGCGCAACGTCTCGTGCGACAAGCAGAGCTAGCGTGGCTCATACTGGTTTTTACTACCATGGGGTAAACAAGTAAAATTGACGTTTGTGTTATGTGTGATTATATTTCGTTTACATATTTTAATTAAAGCTTTCTCAATTTAAATTGGATTCGTTTCTAGTAAAAGTGCTTGCATTTTATTTTTTTACAATTAATGTATCGATTTTGGATTGTTAGAAAATTTGAATTTGTTTTAAACTTAAAAAAAAAATCAATATTTTACTGCAGCATGCATGTAAACGGTGACTTTGGAGCCGTCATAGCAATTTGAGTCACAAAATAGGCTGTGATGTCCCTCACTCAGTGTGCATACAACAATACAATTGTCGTTTATTCTTTTACCTTTGAGTGAGTAATATAGGGTAGAGGCCCCACGCCATCGGCAGTTTGTCTTCCGCCTTTTACTGCCCAAAATACTTTAGTCGGGTAGTACAATTTCGCCAAGCGACGCGTTGATGGAGCCTGATTGGTCGGCTACTTCACCGAAGATATACGAAGACCGCCGAAAACTCCGTCATCGCGTCGCTTGGTGAACTTCTACTACCCGACTAAAGTATGTTGGGCAGCATAAGGCGGTAGACAAACTGGCGATCGCGTTGCGACTCTACCCTTATTACTCACTCAACGCTTTTACGTTTCTCCACTTCTGATTCTTCATTCCTCTCAAGCTAAGGAGATAGATAACTAAACCTTACCAGGTCTCAGTACTCGTCCTGGAACGACGCATTCCTTTGCTCCAACCGAGAGTAAGGACGAAAACCAAACGCATTGATCACCTTTATCACGGGAATCGAGTCACTGACTAATGACGACTCATCTCTCTTCTGACTTACATCATCATAATTAACTAATAATCTCGTGTTGCAATTAATATTCATTACTCTTACAGCCGCGTTCGACTCCTTCGTACGAGTTTAATTATATGAAATGGCAAAGTTGTTGTATAAAACGCTGTGAACAATACTATAAATGGCTTTGTCTGTAGCCGCGCTTTCCGAGAAATGATTGCGACCTATTGAGCCCGGTCGCGTTGTTAATGTGTTGTTTAAAAATGCATTTTTTTTTTTTGCGTTTAAAAGGTTTTTAATAATATTTCGTAGAAACCTGCCCAAGGAGAAGCTGTTTCTCTTGATGACTAACTATATAGGTACAGGGTGCGAGCATACTTATGAGGGAATGTCCAAGGGCTAATAAATAAATAAATAAATAAATAAATAAATAAATAAATACATAAATAAATAAATAAATAAATAAATAAATAAATAAATAAATAAATAAATAAATAAATAAATAAATAAATAAATAAATAAATAAATAAATAAATAAATAAATAAATAAATAAATAAATAAATAAATAAATAAATAAATAAATAAATAAATAAATAAATAAATAAATAGATAAATAAATAGATAAATAAATAGATAAATAAACAAATAAATAAACAAATAAATAAATAAATAAATAAATAAATAAATAAATAAATAAATAAATAAATAAATAAATAAATAAATAAATAAATAAATAAATAAATAAATAAATAAATAAATAAATAAATAAATAAATAAATAAATAAATAAATAAATAAATAAATAAATAAATAAATAAATAAATAAATAAATAAATAAATAAATAAATAAATAAATAAATAAATAAATAAATAAATAAATAAATAAATAAATAAATAAATAAATAAATAAATAAATAAATAAATAAATAAATAAATAAATAAATAAATAAATAAATAAATAAATAAATAAATAAATAAATAAATAAATAAATAAATAAATAAATAAATAAATAAATAAATAAATAAATAAATAAATAAATAAATAAATAAATAAATAAATAAATAAATAAATAAATAAATAAATAAATAAATAAATAAATAAATAAATAAATAAATAAATAAATAAATAAATAAATAAATAAATAAATAAATAAATAAATAAATAAATAAATAAATAAATAAATAAATAAATAAATAAATAAATAAATAAATAAATAAATAAATAAATAAATAAATAAATAAATAAATAAATAAATAAATAAATAAATAAATAAATAAATAAATAAATAAATAAATAAATAAATAAATAAATAAATAAATAAATAAATAAATAAATAAATAAATAAATAAATAAATAAATAAATAAATAAATAAATAAATAAATAAATAAATAAATAAATAAATAAATAAATAAATAAGTAAATATATAAATAAATAAATAAATAAATAAATATAGTAAAAATAAATAGCAAAACAGGTGGTTGAGGGGGGAGGGGTAGAGGGCCCGTCTCATTACAGGTGAAAGTAACAAGCGACAATCAACGACGCATCACTCAATAGAGTCTGATCTGCAGAGGAGCAGTCGAAGGTCACGAGGTCGCGGAACACTTGGGGCACCACCGGAAACGACACCGATAGTACACTACACTTACACCCAATATGCCTCTGACCTCTATTGTTATGTGATATGAAGACAAATCGCAACGCCCTTACCTAATAATGTTGAGAGTAAAATTTCACGGAAGACGCTTTTGTAAGTTGGTGCAGGTTTTCATATTCGATTTGGAATATGCAGACACGCATTAATGCGTGGGGTGCTGTATTGTTTGGAGGTCGTCCACTTTCAAGTTCGTTTATAATTGGAGATAATATAACAGAGACCAATTCACGACCCATAATCAACGTCGTTTTTATAAGAAAGATATTGTTCGAGTATCGATGGTTATTATCATATTGTATATTCAACCCCTGATGTTTTTCAAAAATGAATTAATTAATGAGGACACGGCACAATTTGTAGCGTATGCGTCTCGTTTCTTGTGAGTATTTGATCAACGGCATTGTGGTGTAGGTAGACTGTCATGCCATCACATTATGAAAGTACTAGAATCGAGAATCGAACCAGGGACCTTCTGTAATTCTAAAGACTAACAAGAAAACATACGATCTGCCCTTCGAGTATTGTTAGACTCAATTATGCAATTTCAATATAGGGTCTAAGGTCTTCGATAAAATTAGTATTCTATATAACGCCATTGGTGGTTGCCTCGTTAAAGACAAACAAGTCATGCAAATAATAGTTGTAGCGAGATTTTACAACTGGACCTCAAAAAATGTCCGAGGGCTAAGAAGAAAAACTTAACATGTCAACGTGTGGGGGATCGAATGCTCAACCTCCCGGATCGCAGTCGCGCGTGCTACCACTAAGCACGTGTTAGTGGCTGTCTAAAAGCCAATCTACATTGAAAATTAACAGTAACAGTAACAGTCACAGTAAGGTTTTAACCAATCCTATTGGCTGATGAGCAACAATGGGTTTACATCAGCCAATAGGATTGGTTAAACTGTTACTGTTACTGTTAATTTTCATTGTGGATGGGCCTTGACTGTTCGTATTATGCAGTTGAGTTCTTCCGTATCCGGACGGAGTGCAGGAGTGGTATTTTTACCATAGATCGTAGCTCAGAGGTAGCACACGAGACAATTATTGCAGAGGTCGCCGCGTGTTCGAGAAGACACCGGCAATCCGGACTGAGGTTTCCTCAGTCATGGAATGAATGCTGGAATGAACTTAACAGAACGGAACAGACAAATGAAGGAAACAGAAAACAGCAAACAAATGACGAAATGAAACTCAAAGAGGGGACGACTATGAACTCCAACATTAGTCAACATAATATTTTGGGAATTCTAAATCAGAAAATAATCAGAATAGAAGGAACATACATCATAAACTGTGAGAATGATCCATAAAAACATTAGCTGCTTCAAAACTTGCTACAAACAGTTACCATGGCAATCAGAATCAGAATCTTGGTTTCAATTAATTTTTTATTTTATTCCTGTTAAAACTACAATTTCGCATCCCTCCAAAATCTTAGAAAAAGTTAGATGCGTTGAGCGAAAACGGAATAAAGTAGCACAAGTAAAAGATTGAGCAACGAAACAACACAACGTGACAAAATAATAATAACAAAATAAATAATAAAAGTAAAATAATTTAGCCATCATTTTAGAACAATGTATCCACGAAATGTGACGCTATTTCAGTAGGAAGATGTCTGCTTACTCAACATGTTTAGTTGTGGATGCGATTCAACCGCTTCAATGGAGTGAAACACAACTGTCCTCCTGTCTCCATCCATCAACAAAGAGGTTCATTGACTCAACTAGCATCGAATTATTCTTTGTCGTTTAAATAGGACAACCGCCTTGTGTTGTGTACCTGCATGATTTGTATCGTGACAATGTTAGGTAGAAGATCCTCTTTATGACGCTGGATAAGGTACCAACATATTGTAACTAGGTTTTAAAATTTAAGCTATTACACTTGAACATAATCTCAAAGTAAGTACAAAAATACTTTTTTTTGATAGTGTATTCAGTTACCTTATTGCAATTTTCTAAAAAAATTGATGTTGGTAGAGAAAGAAATTTGAATAGTGATTTAAAGTCAGTTTTCTAACGCTTACTATTAAAGGTAAGAAGATGTTATCCTTTGTATTAGCTCCATCTGGCCGTCACTCTTTTGGAAAAAGTTAGAGCAAATTACTATTTTGTTGCTGGTCTAACAAAAACAGGTATACAAAATAATCCTTATGGTCAAACTAAATGTTACTAATAAGGTTAGTTATTAATTAATTGTAGATAAGTTGCATTTGTTGCTGAGAGGGTCCAACCAGCGCAGGTTGGGACAGAGATAATGGTGCAAAGCTAGTAGACATGGAGTAGAAGATCGACATGGAGTGGAAGGTGGGATTACCATTGACTTTCTCTTCCCTTCCACATCAAGTCCCTCCTTAGTCAAAGTTAGAGGGCAATGACCCCCCCCCCCCCCCGCCACTGCCAAATGCAAATGTGACGTCACACTAAGCTAAGAAGTCCCCCCATCCCCCCCGTCAAAAGTCACAATTCAATCGAGGAGTCAATCAACCTATAATAATGTCACATTAGGTTACCTATGGGGCAGACAATGACTATGGATGCAAATTACTATATCAAGTTCCCATATTTACCAAACAAGTTATACGTATAACATAACATGATAGTGAGTGGGTTAGTTTAGGTTAGGTCAGGTCAGGTAAAATTATAGGTTAGTTTTGGTTAGGTAAGTTAAGGTTATAGGAGATTCGGTTAAGTTACCTTATCGATGACTGTCTAGGTTGGTACGTAATACAACACGATATAATATACCACATAGAAAATGAAAACGTTTCTAATTCGACAGTAGATTCATGAAGAGAGCACTGGCACAACAACTTGACTCGATTCGCTAGTTCCCGTTTCTACCGCACGAGCGCGCATTCAAACTTAATTAACCTCGAATTCAAATTGATACGTATAAGAAATGTATTTAATTTATTGTTTTTCTATCTCCATCCAACGGTGGAATAGTTGTGAAGGAATCTCAGTGGGGTCCTTGAAGGACTCAGTCTCAGTATCGCCTTATGAATGAGGAAAGTTCTGATAAACTTCAGTTCGGTTTGCCGATGTAACGATAATCAAATTCGCGTCCCGCCGAAGCAACAATTGGACAGAGGAACTATACGGAATAAGAATTAAGTAGAAACACAATTTATTAAATTATAAACAAACAAGGTACATGTATTCTTCATAAAATTTCCTAAGTAGTAACTTTTAACATTTTAACATAAAATAAAGACAGAAACATAAAGGTTGGCAATTCGGCAAGGAAAAAATACATATATAAGATGAGGAAATAAAGTTGAAAAAAAACGTCTTCGGACGGAATAAGAATGAATAGTTTTTCGTAGTACGGACAATTCATGTTCCTCTTCAGGTGACTAACTGATGTTGCGGTATTTGGAACAGCTGTAAAGGAATGTCCAAGAGCTGTTAGCATGACGCAATCCCAGCATTCATTGTGACTGAGGGAAACCTCGGAAAAAACCTTCAGTCAGGATTGACGGACAACAATTTGACAGAACAACCAAAGATTATAAAGGGTTGTTTATAAAGGTTTATAATATATTATATTATAAAGGTTTTTCACACAAACCCTTTATAATCTTTGGAACGACTATGTAGGGAATATGTTTGATCTATAGTTTCCATTACTTATATTTGTAACCGATGTGGGCATGTGCTACGTGCTACGTGCTACGTGCTACGTGCTACGTGCTACGTGCTACGTGCTACGTGCTACGTGCTACGTGCTACGTGCTACGTGCTACGTGCTACGTGCTACGTGCTACGTGCTACATACAAAGGAATATCAGCTGTAGCAGCTTCTCATGACTCACTGGTCAGTCCGCCTACTAAGTCATCCTCAGTCACGCCCGCCACTGTGATTCGCCAATTGTTTCGCTTGACGGCGGCTAAATCTTTCAGCCGTCACTCAGCCTTCAGTGTTTTCAATAACTCGCTGACCTTTTCTCACTCGATTTATCGCTGCCTCGCAGATATTCCCCATTGTCCGGGGTTTCTATTACTCTAATTGAGCTAAGAAAGTAAGCTAGTTACACCCACTTGTTTCACAGACTGGTTACCGTATCGTCGGCGGTTCCCACGCAACGAGGGGTTAAGCGACAGGCACTGGCTCCGACGATGGACGGGTGACCGATGGATTGGTATTTCTGAGCTTTCTTGGGATGTAAGCGGAAGGAACCAGTCGTATTTGCTTTACCCGTTTCTCGTAAACGTGGTACACATTTGTTGTCGGTTTATATGTATTATAAGTAAGGATAAGAATGTGAATCGACATCAATAATTCGATTATTAATCAATTTACTCAATACTCAACCACTTTCCGGGAAAATATATGGTAACACTCATATTATGGTGGGTGGGGTTTGTTAACGAGCTTCGTTTTAAATATGATCCACAATGGGTGGTTTTATGATCTGCAGTTTACGAATCGTGAGTTGGGGGGGGGGGGGGGGGGGGTTAAACCGTAATAAAGGTGTTATTGGCAGAAACTAACCGTCCAATTATATAATTTAGGACCAATGACTTATAAATTGCTATTGTTTATCACTGTTAGTGTTCAATGTTCGGTTTCATTATATGATTAGGTAGAGAAAAAGGTACTTGAGTCATGAGTGTCATTTGTAAGGCTCTCTTAGGTGAATCATAGCGGTAAGTGTACTAAAAACCAGCGCAAATCGTCTTCGCCTTGAGTTGATGGTAAGATTGCCGTTTTACTGTCCGCTACGCGTGCATTCATACGATGAAAGCCGTGGAATGATGCAAGCAAGACAAATCGAACAGGGATTCGAACCCACGCCCTTAATGTTGAGCGTTCAGAAGTTATCTCTCTCACCACTGCATCACGGAGCGTCGTAAATATCTTTACTACTCCCAACAAAAAACAAAACAATGCGTATAAGGTCGACGTGTAGAATTCTCATAACTGCATTTCGTCGACCGAATAATAAATTATTATGTGAACGAGGCACTCGCAGATGTGATGTTGCGACGTCACCAATGATTGATGGACAATTGCCCTTAAACGATTTGATTCTTCTTCTTCTTCTTGTCTTCGTAGCATACTGACCAAACCAAATCAATGTTGCCGTACCCGAAAAGAAAAAACTCGGCGCAAACGGCGCTGAAAAGCTAATTGCGAACACGCCGACTTCGACCGCACATGTCAAATAAATTTTCAGACGATTTTCTCGTGGAAATAACGGCGCAGAACGAGAACCATTGTCTGTCTCTCGCAATACCGGAGATTTCGTCGTAAAACAAGTGAGATGTGACCGACTTTAACTTCCTCTCGGACGAATTCAATTTTCAAGTCATGTCCGAGATATGGACCGTCAAACAAATCATTTTTTTTTTGTGAAATGTCTGATGGTGGTCAGGACCATTGACCTGACACGTAACTAGAATATAGAGGTTGTGCACGGTAAGGTATGTACCCATAGTGCACCAGAACACAATATCTGGAAGAGTGGAAAAAAGGTACTAACGGATAGTACAATTTCGGGCCTTTCTCTGATCGCATCATCAGGCATCGTGTTGGCACCCAACGAAGAGTTTCGTGGAATTACGAAACTGTTAAGGTGGTCCCCGAAATGTGTCTATATCTGTCAGTTTACTATAACAAATAGTTACAAAAATCCGAAAATGTCCCTTAGGACATAGCATGAAGGGAAAAAACGCAAATGATTGTAAACGTTATACCACTCGTCATGATACTAAATAAACACATTATTAAAGAAATTAAATTACTAATTAATAACCAAATTTTTAATTTGTTGAACATTCTAAGAGTGTTGAACACAAATAGTTTGACAAGCGTAAAAATGTAAGATGTTGTATTTTCGTAACTGATATTCTTAAAAAGGGGATTATTAAAAGTGTATTACGTGTGGATCAAATTAAACAATTTGAGATCTCACTGATACTGTCTTTATTCAAACACAAACAATTTTGCATTCCTTTTTTGAGAGTAACTGTAGCTAATGATAATATCTATAGCTAGCCCAGCATCATTACATATATTTTTATGTAGAATATACTTTTGGATACGAACAATTTTCTAGATTTGTATCGATCAAATTTTATTTTATTAAGACTTCTCTAGATCCTGATAGTAGTTGCGTAGACAACGTTCATCCACATGTTTGTGTAGCCCTGCAGTATCCCATCTACGCAAGCATATTATTTATTTATAATTCCAATATCTTGTCAGTTAAGAATCGTCCAACAGTGAAGCGACTTGTTCTCACGCCCCATCCAAACGCTTTGTCCGCGTTTTATGCGTCCCACACACCTTCGACCAACAACTTACCCACTTACGGCTATAAATTACGGCAGAATAGCGAATAGGTGTAAAGGTGATGACACAATTAGCATTCACTCCCCTATTCAACCGTAGAAGTAACATCGCTGCAGGTATGTTTATTGTGGTTTTACGATCACCTGTTTTAATAACTTGCTTTATTGCTAGTCGGTTCATTTTTCTCACAGGTGACGAGCACGCCTAATTAGATGGAAACTACCGCTTACCGCTTTCATGCAATATGAGAATTAATATTCTTAGCTGCACGCCAATAATTATAATCAGTGGTATAAGCGATGACCTCTTTGTATCTAGGATGACAAATGTAGGTGCGTTTAATCTTCCACTCCCCCACTCCCTCTCCTACTCCCCCACTCCCTTCCACAGAGAAACAATGTGACTCAATAACAGTGACACATAAATGATCACACACTATCAAACCTTGCACAAAGTTATGTACTATTTTCGTTTTCGAGGAGATATTGTGTGAAATTATTATTTGTATTTGTGGTTTCGTTTAGTGGCCAATTCCAGTCATTCCAGTTGAAAAGTTAAATCGAAGAACACAAATACAGTAGAACAAATCAGTTCTTGTTTGTACACCCCCAACCATTAAATAAAAATAAAAAGGTAGAGCTATGCATTGGCAGTGGGGCTGATTGTTCGAACACTATTTTAAGCACTTAATCCAAGCATTTACGTTATCACTGACGAACACGATCAATAGTTCAATCATGAGCGGTGCTGGCTGGAACCGAAGAGTTTACCGGTAAATATATTTAGAAACTCAGAATATTGTAAACCAGATAATGATCTGACCTTCATTTTCTGAACTTCATATTAATTTTGTTAGAACTTTGTTAATCACCGTATGTCGAGTCCTTATATCGTATCCTGGGAATGTTGGACGTGGTGGACTACTAGGCTCAGTGTGGCGGGAGCGGGGGGGGGGGGGGGGGGGGTACGTACCATTTAGAAGCTGTTTTGAATTGGTGCCGTGTGTTATCAGAGTATGGTTTATATCCATAGATTCACGTTTTGGTCGATTTTAAAATGTTTGTTTTATATTATTAGAAATTAAAAAAAAAATAAAAAATCGTAAACACAATCTTGGAAAATGTTTGAAGCTAACGCTGTATCAATTATAATACAAATTTAATTAATTACACTTTCATACAGCGGTTAAGTTTCTTTGGAATATGTAAGTAAACATAACAAACTAAACCTCCGATGAATTAAATTCTATACCGACTACTTTAGGGTCAAATAGTTTCTTCAAAATTACAAAATTACAATTCCGACTGAGAATTGAACCTGTGTCTTCCGGTTACGGGTGGAGGCGTTGACCACTAGACCACTAAACCACCACTGGACTAGCCCATTCAAGAGACCATTTTACCGTATTTCATCACCACTTTATGTGGGCATTGAATCCGTGTCCGTTTTACCAACGAACCAGCGTGCGAGCGCTACCATCCAGCCACGCAGTATGATCCTATCTTTATCTTCAACGGAGTTTACGTATCCCCGACATAAAAGTGTAATCGTGGGAATTCGCACGACGGTTAAGTCTCGTTTGCTCTGTATCTGGCCGGGTCATGCATCGTAACATGTAACATGTATAACATGTAACACAGCAGCGTACTTCCGCGCCTACGTCTCGCTGTTACACCGACAAACGTACATCTACACTGGATAGTATATACACGCAAGGTTGTATTGTCGCCCTCCCACTCGTTCAGAGAATTGATTTGCCATGTGGGATAAACACATTTATTGAAGTCGCTTGTGTATGTACATACAAGAACACTTGCCCGGAGATATCGTGGTTGCGTTATCTTCTTCTATGCATAATAGGGTGGAGTGAAAATATGAAGTTTACATAAATGAGATGGCATACCTGGGAAAAGTTGACGGGGGTCTTCATAAAGATACGTGCAAAGTATTTTTTGTCTGACTTTATGTTTTGAGGTGCCCCCACAATTTCCAAATTTGGAATTTAAAAAAAAAATAAAAAAATAAAAAATATTAAATTTTTCGGTATTCAGTTGGCCAAGAGTGTTTTAATGTTCACTTAATTGAAGTGAAAATAATAAATCTGCCTTTGATGGACAAATTGCTGTCTATATCGCCGAACTAACGACTCCCCTTCTACGCTTTTTATGCACAATTTGCCGATTAAAACACATATCATTCACTTAGTTATGAGACATGTAATATTTATACTTTTGGCGTGTAACATGCGATTCAGGACCCTTACCAAAAACTTTTAAAGCTGATTAAGACCAGTTGGGCCTTCTCTTACATCAAATTCCTAACTATTACTATTAAATAGTATTTCAGTGATAAGGTAAAGTGGATCTTTTTTTTTTAATAAGCTGTTGGCTGCGAGTGCACTGATGTCAAAACTGCATGGGACTATGAAGGGGGAGGGGGGGGGGGGGGGTGCTTATTCACTGTTTGGAAGAAGAATGAAATAAACCATTGCAATGGTTCATCTTTCAGCTCCATGCGAATCAACTCCTCTTACGACACATATTTTAGCTGCTGCATTTAGATGTCCAGACTTGAGGCCCCGGCTGACACTCGGGTAGCATCAGGAAACAATTACAATGCTGCGAAAAGTACCCCATTGTGGACTTCGACATGATTCCTACTGCAATGCTTGCATTAACAGATAACAGGGATCTGGATATGTACAATATCACAGCTATTGCAAACTGGTAAAATATCTCATTCAAGATGCGTCACTTCTGCCAACAGAATTAAACGTTTGAATATTGTAATGGAAACCCCAGTCCCCAAGTGAAATCTCAACACTTGCAAATTTTGTAACGTAATGAACTGATAAGGTTTGAAACAAGATTAGAGTTTCGTGCACGGAAGATCACAGCATCTATGCTAACAATCAAACTAAGTCGATATCTTAATGATGATTTAAAGAAAGTAATTGACACTAGGAATGGATGTTCTGGGCGTACTGAAAATATTACGCTTTGCATGCTAGCTGACACTAGAAATATGATTAGCCTATCGCCGCATTCTGAATTTAAGGACCGATCTGAAAATTGCAGGAATACGTTAAATCGTCAGTCCTGGAAGCATTCAATTCGGAAGCACCAAACTAAACTGAAATGATAAGGTGGCTAAGTGTCGAAGTCATTGAGCCTCCTTCCTGTCATAAAAATGCGGCTGTTCATGATTTAAATGCTACATTCGAGAGTGGGTTCGAAAGAGATGATGATGCAATTCCACTCTTACCATACCACACGCGAGCACTGAACGATGTATTAAACTAGTAACGGAGTTGTCCAGAAACTGTCTGCGGATATGAAGCAAGATTTCATGAGATTAGAGGAATGCTTCTGTCTCGCAAAAATCTGCCTTAATTCGAAACAAAGCAAGATTTTTAGATTTAATGTGCAGCTTTTCTGTTTCATTTTTTATTTTATTTTGCCCTAATCCTAATTTCTCACATTTGGCACTTTATTACACACATTGTCACTTGTAAATAAGACATATTTATATACCTGATCATTAATTGTTTTAGGGACACGAGTCAAAAACATAAATAATGGCCCATGGTTGCAAAAAAACTTCATGATATGTGCAAAACGGCAAATGACTGTTTTCATATATTTTAAGCAAAGTTTGTTAACTTTGGGGCACCTCGAAACTCTACTTTACGGCAACCATAATCTATATACTTGAAATTATGGTTAAAGAACACAGTTTTACTACTAATCCAACTTAGTTTTCCCAAAAATAAATTTTTAAAAAAATATTGAAAATATCTAAAATTTTCAAAATTTGAGAAAACTTGATGCCTCGGGGGCACCTCAAAACTTAAATCTAAAAAATCCATATTTTGCACAGTACTTAGTTGAGTACCAAGGCAGCTTTTGGCAACTATGCCATTTCGAAAATCACGATTTGGGTTTTCCCTGTATGCTTTCACTCCACCCTAATGCATAATGCATTTACAAACAAACTACTCCACAACAACCTTCTCCATTGAAACACAAACACAACAAACGTCGAGCAATTTTCTTATTTATTAATCGACTTATTCATTAATTTAATTATTTACTTATTTTTGCATTAATATCTTTCTTTCTTTCTTTCTTTCTTTCTTTCTGTCTGTCTGTCTGTCTTTCTTTCTTTCTGTCTGTCTGTCTGTCTGTCTTTCTTTCTTCTTTCTTTCTTTCTTTCTTTCTTTCTTTCTTTCTTTCTTTCTTTCTTTCTTTCTTTCTTGCTTTCTGTCTGTCTGTCTGTCTGTCTGTCTGTCTGTCTGTCTGTCTGTCTGTCTGTCTGTCTGTCTGTCTGTCTGTCTGTCTGTCTGTCTGTCTGTCTGTCTGTCTGTCTGTCTGTCTGTCTGTCTGTCTGTCTGTCTGTCTGTCTGTCTGTCTGTCTGTCTGTCTGTCTGTCTGTCTGTCTGTCTGTCTGTCTGTCTGTCTGTCTGTCTGTCTGTCTGTCTGTCTGTCTGTCTGTCTGTCTGTCTGTCTGTCTGTCTGTCTGTCTGTCTGTCTGTCTGTCTGTCTGTCTGTCTGTCTGTCTGTCTATCTGTCTGTCTGTTTGTTTGTCTGTCTGTCTGTCTTTCTTTCTTTCTTTCTTTCTTTCTTTCTTTCTTTCTTTCTTTCATAATTATATATTTATCTCATTATTTTATATCTATCCTACTCAAATATGGAACTGATTTAGAAAGGAGGCCGGGTGACAATGAATATACAACTGTACATTTAGTATAGTACAAAATCAAAACAATAATGTAATCCCTAAAGGCCGGGCTACGTAGATTTTTAGGAACTTGGAATTTGTGATTAACAAAGTTTTTGCAATTGTTGCAATTGTTGCATATGTAAAGCAATTGTTATGAACAAGAATTGTTTTGTGTGTTTTAAGTTTGACAAATTCTAAGTTCTTAGGGCCAGTTTCATCAAACTTTAATCCGGCGATTTTCTATTAATCGGAGATCAAAAATGGCGCCCGGTAGAAGCCACCATGCATCTTGTGTGTAACATTTGTTGAAACCATGGTAACCAGTCCGAGATTAGTAAATCGGCCGATCTAATAGTTTTGTGAATTCAGACCTTTAAAACCAGTGCAGACAGCAAACATAGCTCCAATATTCCAACCCGCGTTTGAATAACATCTTTAGAACGATCCTTTAAGATGAAAAAGCGTTTTCGTGAGAACTAAAGTTTGCGCTAAAAAGCTGTAACTAGGCGTCACTCACCAGTATCAGTACCGTTGTAGTTTTGATTACTAATGAAGGAATTAATATCTAACACCGACCAAAAAACACCGGTAGTGCTTACAACAGTGGTAACATGTTTTCGTGAGATGTTACTAACAAGTAGAAGAGTGTTAATTTCTAGCGGTTTTAATATTAAAGAAATACTCGTTCCTGTTAACGAAATTCTTTCGTAATGTATAATAAACTTTCGTCCACCATCTCGTATTTAGCAGCTAACCTATTGGAAGAGCCCCGTGAAAATGGTGCAAACAATTGTATTATTAAAAAATGGGTGTGAATTGATCGATATGAAAGAAGAAAATGCTAAAATTGAATCACCGCAAAACATCGAAAGTCTTATATGTTGGAGAATAACATTTTAATTCACATTTGTGTTCTTAGTGAGGACAACATTAACAAGTAGGAAGTAGGCCTATCATTAAATCGGATGATATTGTTTCAGGTTTACTTATTTGGTCGACTAGACCCATATAGATTTGCGCAATCATAGATCTGGGAAAAACTGCACATATTCCCAGAATCTAAAACCAACCTAAATCGTGAAATTTCAATCTAATTACAATATAAATATGTTACATAAACAACATATGCACAACATGCATAACTTACATAAATTAAATAACGAGCTATACACAAGTAGAAAATATAGAAAATATGGGAAAAAAACACTGACATACAGATTTTACTCAATAAAGCCGACATTTCTCACTTTAAAAACGAAAGTGGCACTAAAATAAAACCATTTCCACGGGTCTTTTCCTATATATAGTTGATAATGTGGAGCGTCTGGCTGTGATACCGATCCATAAAATGGTCAAGAAGTAGTCTTCTTCTGCGTCTATTGTTGTCGGCATTCTCACGACATATCTCGCTAATGATACGGTAGTACAACTAACTATCCATTCATTCACAATTCACTGAGGCTTTTATTATTATTTACTACTGTAATATGACCTTGTGGAGATGTTCTAAAGTGTAAGTACATCCGGCGAGCTGTTCATTGCAAGAACCACTGCAAGCTAGGAAGGCCTACTATCATTTAAACATTATTTAATTAACTACGAAAACAGAGTGGTTATTTGAAATATGGAACAATTACTAACGGAATAACCCTTTTTATCACCTCGATTTAATTATAATGATAAAGATATCAGCTGGCGAGGCAGAGGTTTCTACAGGGATGTCGTGCTTGCAAGCTGAGAACATCCTTTCACACAGTAAGGATGATTTATAAGTTTTACAATCTCGGGTATGAATAAACATGGTATGAACTGTATGAATGAATACAGATGATTTGGCTGCGATTAAATTTTAATCACTTACTTACTCCAACATTATATGTGTGGAACATGTTGAGTAATCCAATCTCATGAATTCGGTGCAGTGTCGGTGTATTATTCTGTAGAATATACTATTTGTTTTCATTTATCCTGTTCTTTTTTCGTACCCCGTCTGAGCCCGCGCTGTAGAATAGTCTAGGGAGTTCTACCTATGATAGCCTTATGGCCTCACTATTGAAAGAAACAATATTTTTTTAAATATTCATAGATAGATAAAAATTTTGATAATGTTAAAATGTGTACAATTTCTACTGACTACTCAATTCAATTACGTACTTTAATGACTGAGATTGTATTAATGTTTCAATTTTACATTCCATTAAATCATAATTGAAGCTGGTTTTTGAGGGATGTGTTTGAATCTCCCCAACTCCCAGTATACATCACTGGAAACCGCAATAACAAAATAATTATACTATAGTAACAAAACATTTCAGGGTACTGGTTTTCGGTGCGCGGGAGTCTTGTAGCTTGATATACGGTCGGTCAAATATTTTATAAGATTAGAAGCTTCTTTATGTGTAGTTATTTATCAACGTCATTCAACTTCTTGTTTTCTTCAGTTGTCCCTATTCACCTATGGGTTTCTGCTAGGCTATTATACTATCATGTGTATCTACATTGTAATGAATTTCCTTTCATTATCAATTCAATACTTTATTATTAATTAAAATAAAAGTTGTTTAATGAATGAATTAAATTAGCTGAGATTGTTACCATTGAAAAAGCGTGTAATAAAATCCTAAGCATATCAAGCCTATATTACTAAACGTCACAAGTTCAGTGATTGAGTATTGGGAGGCTTCAAGCCTTATTCGTTTCATGTGGTATGGTAGGTTGTTATACTGAGGATGTTGCTTTCAAGTAAATGTGTTCAACGTAAATAATTGTATACGAATTACTACGTTCTATAGATGTAGTGGTATTTTACACCCAATATTAATTTTACACCTTACACGGTATTGTATACTATTAATTATTTGAGATGTCAGAACAAAGTATAGTATAAATAAAGGGTAGACTATTTATAAATTGACGGTATTTGTGCTATTTGGTTTTGTTCAACGCTAGATCAACAAATCTCCCAACACGGCCCCACCTCTACCCCGACAAAGGGATAAGAAATGTGTATAATACAACAACGGGTAAAGTATTGTAAGGTAGGTACTGATAAAACCAGACAATTGTTATGTAATCTTCATGTTCAACGTCCAAAGCCACTTTGCATGACTTTTGGTAAATGAAGGTGCTAATACGCTAATTGTTGAGCATAGGCATAACCGGTATAGAGTTTTATTTTTATTATGGTTATTATGATTATTTTACTGATATATAACACGCAATTTCGGTAAAAACCGGTGTAACCATGTTCAAAACAAACAACAAAGACTGTATTACGGTAGATCAGGCAGCACTAGCGCCGGCAGCGGCGAAGCCTGTAACCCGCCCACTAGGCCAGCTAGAATAATTACGTCAATAAAGAGTCGTGTTAAGTCGATACACGTGAATCATGCTCTGCGGTATCGGCAATCGATAACTCCCGTGACCACCTGTCGCCACGGTTGATTTATAAGCGCGAGGCTCGATTATTGAAATAGAGAGAACTAAACTAAACGGTGATCCTCCTGTATTGCCGAGGCCGAGAGAGAATCAAAACTTGGAAAAAAGAGATTTATTGGTATTGTTATTGAATTGAACGTTGATAGATTATAGGAATGCATTTCTCGTTTAGATATTATTTGTGTTGTTATACCTATGTTAATGAATATTGATTTGCACAATCAAATCAATCCATGAAGAGATGAAAACCCATAACTGTCATTGTCTGCGAAGCTTGGAACAAAATACAATTAATTGATACAGTTATTTACTTTTATAAATTAATAATTATTCTGGATTATTGTTTGTCTAAATGGCATTGTTTATTATTCCATAAATAATTGTTGCAAGTACGAGTATGTGTTGGGTTGATAAAAACGTAGTACACAAACCATGTCACAGTATTCGGTGACCTAAGCCCGGGTATACAATTCCAGTAGCTAATGTAATAATAAGTAATAATCTAGATTCTAGATTACTCAATTTTACAGCTTCTGATTGGTGGTTGCTATAGTGAAAACAAGTTATCAGAAGTATAAACAGGTACACGAATTTGAACAACTGGGCCTGGATTCACAAATATGCCAAACTCTTAAAGAGTTGTCGTCCTAATCCAAATCCAAGCAAGATAAATCATCTCTGGGTATCACTACACATTCACAAATAAAATACTACTAGTTAAATTGTTGTTATTGTACTATATTTTAATCTGACATTACAGAACGACATATGATTTTGATTTACATCACTAAGATTTGCCTAAACTATAAGACGTCTTAGCACTTACTTAGAAACCTTTGTGAATCTGAGCCCTGGCCGGCTGTTAGAAGGATGTCACACAATCATATCTACGACAATAATTATTTACCTTTGTGAAAACAATTCTGTAACTGAAATTGTTCGTCTAATTAACTTAATTAACGCCAATAGTTTGCTCGCCGCATTAAACCAGGCAACATTACCGGTATTTTAATGATATCTTGAAAACACCAGAAGATATTGAAATACTGATTCATACTGGCGATTAAGGTTTCTATCAGCTAAACGATGAATATAAAAACATACTATAAATTGTAAATGTTACGAATGTCATTTCTTCAATCAATTCAAAAATGTATAGTACATTAATTGCAGGAATTACAATTGTAAAGACTGCATTGTTTGAAAGTTTTTAAATTCACCCCGTTTAGCTGATACAAAACAAAATCGTTTTTTTTTTCAATACATAGAGCGCTCTCAAAGAAACGCTAATTTGGAGAGTTATGTCTCTATTATATCGCAATGGTAATGAAACTGATGTTAATCACTTACAAGTGTATGATGATTACAGAGACGCTGACAACTGCAAGACAATTAATTCTCATTGTTGTTTTGTTTTTAGGTATCGGTCACGTTCGACCCCGCCCCCCCCCCCCCCCCCCCCCCCCGCGGTTCCTTCGCCACTGGACGTGCGAAACTGGCGCAACATCCATGACGAAAAGACGTTCTACTCCTCCAAGAAGCACGAAGTTCGCCCAGCCATTAGTGCAACCATTACCAAAACCAAGATAAAGAATGCAATAAAAGTGAAATTTCACTCCGTATCGCAAATCGTACCAAAAAGTGCATTTCCAACATGTATATTATTATTTGTACATCGAGCCATCCAGCCAGACTTGGACGTTTATCTAAGTGAAAATCTATTGCCACGATTTCGTTAAAATTTGCTCGGCCACGAATCACGAGTGGGTAGATTTCCCATGGCCTAGCCCTCATGTAGGCTGCGAGCTCGTGAGAGAAGACATACATAAACACATCAGAGGGCTCTGCCCACTTCCTGGTCTGTGACTCGCCCTCCGCCACTGCACGAGACGACCTCTGCCGGACCGGCTTGTCGAGGGTTCGACTCTTGTTGCTGCAATACTGTGCGTATACGTAACAGAGTCCATACACTCTAAATGCAAACAACATTTAAGGCCCATTCACGATTAAACTTAACCGCTAACTTACAACTTAAAGTAAGGTTTGGCTTATGGAAGATGACACGATTGTTCATGACCAAAACTTAAACTTAGTTTTGGGCTACTGTTAATTTTGGAACGATCAAACTTTAAAATAAAAATAAACTTAACAGTAAGAAAGAACCAATCAGCGCCAGCCGCAAGGCCTAGGCTAGCTAAATCGAAAATGGAGCCGACACATGCTCAGAATTTGTTTGACGAAACGTTATTAAAATAGTTTATGAGGACCTAGCGTCTAAGTTAAAGTTTAAGTTCACTACTAAGTTTTTATCGTGAATGAGCCTTTACACAAATGGCTGAAACGGACGTTAATCTAAAGCCGTAAGAAATAAAAAGCGCAAATAATAATAATAAAAAAAAATAGTTAACTCAATCGAGGAGCTCATGTTTTAGAATGCCGACACAGATAACCCTGACAAAAAGGTTGTTTGTAAGATTTGTAGGACAGGATAAAGCGAAATCCAATACCGTTCTTAGACATTATATAACTAACGGACGATGTCCGAACACGATGATGATATTATATTTGTGCTTTACGTCTCAAATTTTGGCAACGATGCTGACAGCGACGATGAGTGGGCAAGCAAGATGAATAACGCCACATGGCATCCATGTCCAAGCAAGTAGCCATAAAAATAAATACATTTTGCGTAGGAATCCCTGTTATAGGGTGCACACAAACTTTACCTGATTTGGCTCTCTTCAAGTGACTAACTAGGTATATTAGGGAGTTTTGAATAGTTGAGAAGGAATGTCCGAAGGCTAGTAGTATGACTCAGTCCCAGCATTCGCCTTTACGACTGAGGAAAACCTCGGAAAAAAATTCAGTCAGGACTGCCGGTGGCTGGAATTGAACCAGCGACCTCCCGAATTAGGGTCTTGCGTCTTACCGCTGAGCCACCTCTATCGGTGAGTAGCCTTGCACACCTGGAGGGGGGGGGGGGGGGGGGCTCATGAACTACAGTTAACTACACCAATCATACCGGATTTACCAGCGATAGCCGGTCAAGTAGGAACAACGATGTAAATACGTTTCTTATTCTAAATATGGCAACCATGGCATATAGACCCGAGTATTAGTATAATCAAACGCAGCCTAGATGTGAAAATAAACGGCAACCCATATAGAAGTGCGTACATTTCTCGGGCGAAAACAGGTTACATGTCATGTTGGCTGGTACACACCCGCAAGCAAGCATCAAGCAACATGACACTTGCAAGACGGGAGCCCGCCAATGTGGGCCCGCCTAGTCACGCGCGCCTCGGGTTGTCGCTCGCCGCGCATCGCTACCGAGGTAGCTGAGATCCCGCGGCGACGCGCAGGTATTTAGCCAGGCCCAGTGACGTCATTACCGTAGACAAGTTCGCTTAATAACTGGAGATGTGTTGTTTCTGATCCAAGAGAGATACAAAATGTACAATGAGTTAGTAA
>OX246740.1:38152937-38206037 GCA_945910005.1 Isoperla grammatica
ATGATGCGGCAATGTTTGCCCCTCGCGGTGGTCCTGCAGTACAAACCTCCACCCTCTGGACCAAACACAAACTTCTTGAGAACTAAAAAATGTTTATGATCCGATGCGGGGGTCTTAGTGACGTCACTGGTCGGCGGCGGACATTAGCTACGTGTTGGGTGCCACATGTTGACAATCCGGCTTCTTTGTTCGTTTGTTAGCGTCGCGTCGTGTCGTGGTGCTACCGAGCGTCTTCTTATCACGGGACTCATAAACAACGGGTTGAGTCTTGGGGTGGATGGGGGTGGATTTTTACTATCTGTAAACAAATACGAGAGTCTATGGATGAGGAAAAATGCAATTTTTTTTTTTTTTTTTTACATTTGAAAATTTGAACTCATTCCATTATGGAACATCGAACACAAGACGTAAAAATGGGGCTCATAAACAAGGGGTTGAGTCTTGGGGTGGTGCGTAGAGGATGGGATTGATTTTTGCTATCTGTAAACAAATTAGGATGTCTATGGATGAGGGAAAATGAAGATTTTTTTACATTTGAAAATTTGAACTCATTCTATCATGAAACATCGAACACAAGATGTAAAAATGGGGCTCATAAACAAGGGGTTGAGTCCTTGGCATGAAGGGGGTGGATTTTTACTATCTGTAAACAAATTAGGGGACTATGGATGGTGGGAAAATGCAGAATTTTAATTAATTGGGGGTTTCTTGAAAATTTGAACTAGTTCTATAATGGGACATCCAAAACAAGACGTAAATAAGGGGTGGAGTCTTCGGCAGTTTTTTGCATGGGTGATGGTTCGTAGAGGATGGGGTTGATTTTTACTATCTCTAAACAAATTAGGGACTATTTTACGTGGAATTTTAATTAATTGAGGTTTTCTTGAAAACTTTAACTCGTTCTGTGATAGAGCATCCAAAACAGACGTAAACAAGGGTCTTAAGTTTTGCCATGTGGTGATTTGGAAGGCGTGGTGTAGGCTTGGGGTGATGGTTTGTAGAGTATGGGGTAGATGTTTACTATCTGTTAACAAATTTGACGTCTATGGATGGGGAAAATACATAATTTTAATTAATTGGGGGTTTCTTGAAAACTTGAACTCCTTCTGTGATAGAACATCCAAAACCAGACGTAAAAAAGAATCCTGAGGTTGGCAATGTGGTGATTTGGAGAGTGAGGGATTTGGTCTTACTATGCATTTAAACAAATTATTTGGTCTAGAGGGGACAGTAGAATTTTAATAATTTGAGATTGGGTATATATATATAAACACGCCCATAAATTTACACACAAACATGGAGCCACAAAAAAATACACGCACATGCACACGCAAACGCGCACACGTACACATCACTTCACTGTATGGTTCGTTATCTACCTTATGATTATGTTAATGACACTGTTTACTGTCAAAGTTTTCTTGTGATTGTTCATTAAATTTACACTTCAGTTTAAGGCGACTAGTAGGATTCAAAACCAGCCCTTGGACATTCCGTACCTACTAGGACCTCCGACGACGTCCCAAATAGTCGCAGTCTCAATAGTCGACTTTTTGCCGCTGACGCTCGTCACAGAATAATCGACTAGTTGAAAAGTCGATTAGTTGAGACTTCGATTAGTTGAGACTTTGCCCAGTTGAGACGTCGATAAGTTGAGACAAATGTGACAAATCGACAATTAGACGAGTTGAGGCTTCGATCAGTTGAGCCTTTGAAAAGTTCAGACTTCGATCAGTTGTGACAAATGTGACAAATCGACAAGTCGACGAGTTCAGACTTCGATCAGTGGAGACTTTGGCCAGTTGAGACTTCGATTAGTTGAGACAAATATGACAAATCGACCAGTTGAGACTTCGATCAGTTGAGACATACGGAAAAAGGTCTACCAGTTGACCCGCTCCTCTATATCTAACCACACTATAGGCTGAAGTGGAGAACTTGCCCTACAGTAGCCCTACTGCAGACATAGGTTACTCCGCCACTGTTGATCATCCCAATGATAGAACCGCACGGTACGCCACTGGTCCTCGCGTTCTAATCTATCAGTTTGACTAAATGTGTGGACTGTGTGTCCGGTGATAGGGTTATCAGTTATCAGGGTGGGGATACAGCTAGGACAAGGATGCGTTTGTCCAGCCCCCTATCCAGCGGATGGATGGATACCCTGTTATCAGCATGAGGTGTGGCTGTGTGGCTCGCTACCTGTGTCAACATCCTAGGTACACAACACACACACATGTCGGTACAGTCACGACTGTTATCGCTTATCACATCCAGGCTGGACTGGCATTGAGAGGCGGGGAGGTCAATGAATGGTGAACAAGATGGTTCAATCCGTTGCTAATGCTATACTAGTCCTCACATCAACCACAGGGCTCCGTCAAGTTGGCCCCCCCACTATAAAGTTTAGGGTAAATTGTTATCTTAATCGTTTGTGCATCGTTAGTGCACGTTTGTGCACGAACATATTTCGTTTGTGCACATTTATTTCTTAAGATATAACGTTTTTTTTGTGGGGGGGCCAACTTGACGACCAGCCCCCCCACATGTCAAATGTTAACATTTTATAATGTAGGTCGTATGTGCATCGTTAGTGCAGGTTTGTGCACTAAAAATTTTCGTTTGTGCACGTTTAGTTCTCGAGATATAACGGTTTTTTTGTGGGGGGGCCAACTTGACGCAGCCCCCCCACATGTCAAATGTTAACATTTTATTATGTGGGTCGTTTGTGCATCGTTAGTGCAGGTTTGTGCACTAAAAATTTTCGTTTGTGCACGTTTAGTTCTCGAGATATAACGGTTTTTTTGTGGGGGGGCCAACTTGACGCAGCCCCCCCACATGTCAAATGTTAACCTTTTTTGATGTGGGTCGTTTGTGCATCGTTAGTGCAGGTTTGTGCACTAAAAATTTTCGTTTGTGCACGTTTAGTTCTCGAGATATAACGGTTTTTTTGTGGGGGGGCCAACTTGACGCAGCCCCCCCACATGTCAAATGTTAACATTTTATGATGTGGGTCGTTTGTGCATCGTTAGTGCAGGTTTGTGCACTAAAAAATTTCGTTTGTGCACGTTTAGTTCTCGAGATATAACGGGTTTTTTGTGGGGGGGCCAACTTGACGCAGCCCCCCCACATGTCAAATGTTAACCTTTTTTGATGTGGGTCGTTTGTGCATCGTTAGTGCAGGTTTGTGCACTAAAAATTTTCGTTTGTGCACGTTTAGTTCTCGAGATATAACGGTTTTTTTGTGGGGGGGCCAACTTGACGCAGCCCCCCCACATGTCAAATGTTAACATTTTATGATGTGGGTCGTTTGTGCATCGTGAGTGCAGGTTTGTGCACTAAAAATTTTCGTTTGTGCACGTTTAGTTCTCGAGATATAACGGTTTTTTTGTGGGGGGGCCAACTTGACGCAGCCCCCCCACATGTCAAATGTTAACATTTTATGATGTGGGTCGTTTGTGCATCGTTAGTGCAGGTTTGTGCCCTAAAAATTTTCGTTTGTGCACGTTTAGTTCTCGAGATATAACGTTTTTTTTGTGGGGGGGCCAACTTGACGCAGCCCCCCCACATGTCAAATGTTAACATTTTATGATGTGGGTCGTTTGTGCATCGTTAGTGCAGGTTTGTGCACTAAAAAATTTCGTTTGTGCACGTTTAGTTCTCGAGATATAACGGGTTTTTTGTGGGGGGGCCAACTTGACGCCGCTTCCCCATATTAGTCCTTCATTTAACGTGAAAAATAGTCTCAATCATATGGGCAAAGGGAATCATTTATGGTTGGATTCACAGAAATTCAGGGAATAACGCCTTGTATGATACTTTTGAAATCACCGACTCAACAAGGCGTCACGACGCTTTGAACTTGACCGACGCCTCTTTTTTTTGGTAGCGCATGACAATATTAAAAAGATACGAACATACCATGTTTGTTGTAGTTGTATTCTATTCACAATACCTCATTTAGTAACAAACAACATTATGCATTATTAATGTTTTTGTTAGTAAAACAGTCTCAAAGGCAAATAGACCTTGTTTCTTATTTTATTTTAGAAACACCTGACTTTCGATTGCTCTGAAATCTACAATTTCAACTATACATTTGTTATATTCAGCATTAATATGAAACATCTTATTGCGAATAATATGGTTATTTTGGATTGTGTACAAAAAAATGTGTTGGTATTATACATAATTTTCTGTTTTGTGGCGTGCCGTGCAATATATGTATCTCACGCTTACGCCCGCCCCGCTTACACCGACATTAAAGCTACATTTCGTTTCATTTTTGAACACTTGAGTTAATGATTTGGGATGATTGTATTTGTATGTTGATAGTCGGTTTTGGTAAAAAAATAAAAAAACCAATAATAATAATAATTATTATTATAATTATAATAAAAATAATAATAATAATAATAATAATAATAATAATAATAATAAAAATAATAATAATAATAATAATAATAATAATAATAATAATAATAATAATAATAATAATAATAATAATAATAATAATAATAATAATAATAATAATAATAATAATAATAATAATAATAATAATAATAATAATAATAATAATAATAATAAGTATAGTAAAAATAATAAGAACAAAACAATCAACATTGAGCAATGTGAAATACAAGCTTTGTTATCACACCTACTATATTAATTATTCTAGCCTTGGAATTTAATTTAACGTGAAAAATAATCTTAATCATATGGGCAAGGTGTATTGTATATGGTTGGATTCACAGAACTTCAGGGAATAACGCCTTGTATGATACTTTTGAAATCACCAACTCAACGAGGCGTCACGACGCTTTGAACTTGTCCGACGCCTCTTTTTTTCGCCAGCGCATGCGAACATTAAAATCACTATAACTCAAGACGATACAAACCAATCGTGTTTTTTCTTAGTGTATTCTATTAACAATACCTTATTTAGTAACAATAATGAAACTTATTTGTGGTTTGTTCGAGAAAACAGTCTGTTTCAAATGTAAATGGGAGACCTTGTTTTATAATTTATTTTAGAATCGCCTTACTTTCGATTGCTCTGAAATCTACAATTTAGATTATACATACGTAATATTCAACAGTAATATGAATAAAACAATTATAAAACATATGGCTATCTTGAATTGTGTATACAAAATTTTGTTTGTATTTTAGATCATGTTTTGTATTGTGACGTGCCGCGCATTGTGGGTATCCCGCGCCTACGGCCGCACCGCGTACACAAACATTAGAGCTACGTTTCGTCTCGTTTTTGAACACTGAGTCACTGAGTATTTTATGCCATTATAGGACCTTTATGTTTGTATTGTTGTAAATTATTGGTTAAGTTTGTATGTTGATAGTCTGCTTTTGTAAATAAAAAAAAAAAGAAAAAGAAAAAAAAAAGATATATTTATGAAACATTTCACGTGTGCTGTGATCAATCAACAATCAATCAATCAATCAATCAATCAATCACAATCAACAACAATTATCTTTATTTAGCTTACGATTTTTAGCAAATACGTATCACAATAAATATACAAAATATAGATAATAAATAAATATAATAAATAATAAATGTGTTGTGAAATACGAGCATCATCATCAATAACATACATTGCCTTTATTGAACATTATTTAAGAAAAATAAGTTTCATGGAAATTATTACTTATTACTTCATTTTTACTTATTAAACAGGTCATTTAGAATGTATTTGAAAGAAGTAGCGTATACCATTCTATCTAAATCTGCGAACATGATTTACTTATATACTATGTTTAGTAATTGTTCTTGTATTGCACGTTTGGTCAGACTAATCATGTTGGTCGTTGTGTTATTAATCGGAAAGATAATGTGTCTGGAAAAAGAGGTTTAGTAAAAGCAACGTTTTAGTTATTAATTATATATATATATATATATTAATTATATTTAGAGTATCTATTTATAGATTAGTTTAGAATTAGACTCGTAACTGGACAGACAATTTAAACTGTCGCACATGACAAATAAGGGTTATAACAAACTAGATTAGAACCATTAGAACAAAATTCAGATCTGAGATTGTCATACAAAATTGTGTTCAGATTACATCATTGTATACGGCACCCCCCCGTCGTCGGGTTTTGAGCTTTTTCGATAAAATAAAAACTAAACATATTTGATAAAGAATGTAAAAAAGTAGATAAGAAGTGTAATTGGCTTTTATTTGTTTCTTGTGGTTTTTGCTTTTTGCTTTTTAAGTAATATCACAATCTTAAGATAAGAAGTCTGAATGGCTTTGATTTATTTTTTTTATTTTTTTTATTTTTTATTTTTTAAGATAGAATTATCCATTGTAGAACTGAACAATCTATTTGTAGATCTATTACTAAAATAGGATAAAATTGCACGATGGTTTTGTCGCATCCTATTTGCACTGACATCGACCTCACACTTAACGAAACCAGAGACAACTGCATAACTTGCTAATCCCTCGAAGAATTCTCAAAATTTCACACCCCCCAAAAATCAAGCACGAACATCACTATTATCCATATTAATATACGCAGCATACAAAAACATTTTGATGAGCTATTAGTCGTTCTCCAAAATACCTCAGTCAATTTTGATATTATAATATTAACGGAAACACAAATGAAATGCACTAATAATCAATTTGTAATCGAGAGGTACGAGTCTTACCATTATAATAATAAACTTACATCACATGATGGAATATCTATCTTTGTCAAGGAAAACACTGTAAATAAAATTAACATTGAACAGATAAATGAAATAACTCAAGCCACCTGTATTTCAATTACATTCAACAAAGACAATAAAAACTACACTATTTTAGCTTTATATAGATCGCCTTCCAATAACATAAATATATTTATAGAAGAATTAGCCATTTATATCCCAAAAATAAAATCAAACGTTAACATAATAATAGGCGATACAAACATAAATATCAAAGAAACGCAATGTAATGAATCGAGGAATACAAGAGATACATAAATGAAACTACCAGAGAAACGGGCCTTAGTAAATCTTGCATAGATCACATTTTCATCAAATCGAAAATACAATCCAGTCACAACAAAAATTCAAGTACTAAAAAAACCTCAATTCTACATACAGCAATTACCGATCATTAGCCAATTACAATCCAAATTGAAACGGTGAATGGAGTAAAAGATAAACTTTTTCGCGATGACGTAGAGAGTAAAAAAGAAATTAGGCCACTAATCTACGAAGTATTATATCAAAGAATGCAAAACGAAGGATGGCAAAACGTAATAAATGAACCAGATGTTAACATTGCAACAAGCAACTTCATTAAAATACTAGGAGGCCATATTGATAAAGCGACTGAATGTAAAATCACAAAAATTAACTTCAAAAAAATTAAACCATGGATTACACTAGGGCTAATTAAGTCAATAAGAACACGAGATAAACTTAGCAAACAAGTAATAAAACACCCTCTAGATACCGTACTCAAAGCATATTATAAACCGTACCGTAACAAACTTAATCAGATCATTAGGATCACAAAACCTGATTATTTTAAGAATAAGCTACTGAATGCAAACAATAACATCAAAAAAGTGTGGAACGTGATAAACGAAGCTACAAACAATTGTGTAAAAAAGCGTTTTGCTATAAAAGAAATAGCTACGAATAAAGGCACAATTAACGCGGACAACAACCCAACACTAGTAGCTGATACATTCAATAATTACTTTACTGACATTGGGGGGAAAATGGCAGAGGAAATCTTAAAAAAGAAACAACCCTTCCCTGAAACTACCCCATCTTTAGAACATAAACCAAGTAGCACAGACTAATCTATTTTCCTCTATCCAGTTTCTGAAACAGAAATCTCATCATACATAACCGAACTAAAAGAAAACACAGCGCCAGGAATCGATAACATACAATCAAAAACACTTAAAGCTCTGAAACCACTAATTCTAAAGCCAATAGCACACATCATAAACCAAAGTTTTACAACAGGTGTATTTCCTAGCGAATACAAGAACACCATAACTACACCTATACACAAAAAAGGAGATAAAACGCAAACATCCAACTACAGACCCATATCCTTTTTAACAAATCTTTCGAAAATACACGAAAAAAGCATTAAAAAAAGAGTAAACGAGTACCTAGAAAACAACAAGATATTCTCACCAAACCAATACTGTTTTCGCGAAGGAAAGAGCACAGAAAATGCTATCTATAAACTAACGGAAGAGATACACTTGGCAATAAACCATAACAAAACACCTTTAGTAATTTATCTAGACCTAGCAAAAGCCTTTGACACGGTTTCTCAAAAAATACTTATTACAAAACTTGAAAAAAATGGAATCAGGGGTTTAGCACTAGAATTAATTAAAGATTATCTGAAAGGAAGACAGCAATACGTAAAAGTTAGCAACTCCCTAAGTTCACCACAAGAAATTAAATGCGGTGTGCCCCAAGGCACTGTGCTTGGACCACTGCTGTTCACAATTTACATTAACGACCTGTGTAATGCTAAAGAAGCACGCATTTTAAGTTTTGCAGATGACACTGTTTTAATCATAACTGGCAATACATGGAGCGATGCATATAAACAAGCCGAGGAACTAATGAATAAAGTGGTCAAATGGTTAAATGAAAACCTTCTAACGCTAAATGAAGACAAATTTGTATACATAACATTTTCCCAAAAATTAAATGGACAACCTACCAACCCCAACCTTAAACTATAAATACACTCTAACCTTTGTAGTAGGTACAAAATAAACTTCACGTGTAGTACAATAAACAAAGTAGACCACACCAGATACCTTGGTCTCATAATGGATCAACATCTTCGATGACATAACCACATTTCATCTATTACAAAAAACCTAAAAAACACGATTTACAAATTCTACAATCTACGAAACATTCTCTCTTTTCCTACGCTACGAATTGTATACCACGCATTGTTTCAATCAGTAGCACAATATGGTATCCTAGGGTGGGGTGGAACATATATGGCACACATCGAACAATTAATTATAATGCAAAAGATCGTTCTAAAAATAATACTTAAGAAACCACGCAAATATCCATCCTCGCTTGTACATACAGAAAGCCAAAAACTTGATATTAGAAAGCTGTATGTTAAATCCTTAATCAACTATGTGCACCTAAACAAAAATACCGGAACAATAAAAACAATATCACATCACATAAATACAAGGGTAAACACTAACCAAAATCTTATTATGCTTGAGAGATCAGCAACAAAACATGCCTCTATACTTATTTTGTTTACAATGAAAATTAAGATTAAGTTTGGTCTAGAGCTAGGACTATAATATGTATAATGCTATATATAAGTCTTAATACTATGAAATGAGAAACAAATAGAGAATTAATAACTTGCTCTAATATAACTGACTTGCATAGAAACTTATAACTAATATATATCTCTGAAGTAGGATTTTTGCACGATCGTTATATATTGTACGTTAATCCATTGCAATGATATCCATATTTAAATTTACGAGACAGTCTAGCATAGTATCATTTTTTAAGGGGCACCCATTGTTGCTATGGATTTGTTTTGTTGATGGGAAATAACATGCAAACAACTGTTACCTTGGCAACAATGGGCGCCCCTAGGTGTAGGGGCCGACTATGAATTCCAACCTATATCTCATCTTGGCTCTCTACCTAGGTCCTCGAATATACAACAAAATTACAAACTCAATGAAAATAAAGCAAGAATCTAAATCTAGATTCAAGCAATCCTTGAAACATTGGCTCACTACAACATCCACGGAAACAATAGAAAATCTCGTAAATCTAAAAGAAAAAACCCCTTAAAAAATGATACTATGCTAGACTGTCTCGTAAATTTAAATATGGATATCATTGCAATGGATTAACGTACAATATATAACGATCGTGCAAAAATCCTACTTCAGAGATATATATATTAGTTATAAGTTTCTATGCAAGTCAGTTATATTAGAGCAAGTTAGTTATTAATTCTCTATTTGTTTCTCATTTCATAGTATTAAGACTTATATATAGCATTATACATATTATTATAGTCCTAGCTCTAGACCAAACTTAATCTTAATTTTCATTGTAAACAAAATAAGTATAGAGGCATGTTTTGTTGCTGATCTCTCAAGCTTCTGCTTATGACAGCAACAAAACAAGTTTACACTGTACATATTCTGTATAGCCTACATAATTTCACTTAAAACATGTTAGCTCTTTACTATACTAGATAATAATTTTACTATTATACTTAAACGATCGCAGTGTAAACTTAAAAATGCAATAAAAATGAATCTGAATCTGAATCTGAATCTGAATCTGAATCTTGTATTTTATTCGGTGATGATTGATTGATTAATGGGGCTTAACGTCTCATATTTATGCAACGATGGCTAATCGAGACGATGAACGGGTGATAATGCAGATGAGAAAGATGATAATGACGGTGTCCTCGTTTTCAGAATCGGTAGAATCCATGGGCTGAACGTCAATGTTCTCCCCATCGTTCTCACCTTTAATTTTCATTGGCATTTCTTCAAGTTTTAATTGTACACATGTCCGTACATCAGAGTCCATTCATAATACAAAGCAAAGAAGTCAGAAATCAGCTCCAGTACTGCAGTAGGTGCCGGCGGGTTCGCAGCTCATGCAATCAATCTCAATCGAGTCGCCAATATTCTTCCATCACTGAAGATCTTGTGGAGAATTGTTTGGTTGCAATTCAATTTTAAATACTCAGACTCAGATACCTGCCTAGTAGTTGTCTCTAAGTATGTGTTTCAGAAGTATTGGCATAATGGAAGGTTTTGAGAGTCAAAAAGTCCCTTCCTCCAACAGAAGAGCGAATAGTTGACATCTGCAACAAGCTCCAGTGTTTAATGTTGTGGCCTCTGCAATTTTTCAAAATAAATGCAAGGTTCCAGCCGTCTGAGTTCCTCTTTACCCTTTTAATGGAGAGCTCCAAATAATTATCAGTCACATTCCATGTCTATTCGCGTAGCGCCTCCAGATTCTTGCAATAATCTTCAAAACAAATATCTTGAAACTCCGTTGAATGTTGTAATAGAATTTGTTACCTTTTGTACTAAACTCAAACCATCGATTAGATACCGATAAAGGTGGCTCAACGGTAAGACGGATATCCTAATTCAACAGGTCGGTGGTTCGATACTATTCGATATTATATCTCGAGAACTAAACGTGCACAAACGAAAATTTTTAGTGCACAAACCTGCACTAACGATGCACAAACGATTGAGATAATAATTTGCCCCTGACTTTATAGTGGGGGGGCCAATTTGACGGAGCCATACTCGGGGCACTAAATGTCTGAATCGGCATTAAATAATCTAAGAATTTGAGACTTAGTGCTTACATGGGGGGGGGGGGGGGCTGCGTGACGTTAGCCCCCCCACGGAAAAACTGTTATATCTCGAGATCTAAACGTGCACAAACGAACCTTTTTGGTGCAAAAACCTGCACTACCAATGAACAAACGATCCACACCAGAAAATGTTAACATTTAACATATGGGGGGGCTGCGTCAAGTAAGCCCCCCACGAAAAAACCGTTATATAGCGAGAACTAAACGTGCACAAACGAAAATGTTTAGTGAACAAACCTGCACTAACAATGCATAAACGATCCACACCAGAATATGTTAGCATTTGACATATGGGGGGGCTGCGTCAAGTTGGCCCCCCCACAAAAAACCCCTTATATCTTGAGAAGTAAACGTGCACAAACAAAAAATTTTAGTGCACAAACCTGCACTCAAGATGCACAAACGACCTACATCATAAAATGTTAACATTTGACATGTGGGGGGGCTGCGTCAAGTTGGCCCCCCCACAAAAAAACCGTTATATCTCGAGAATTAAACGTGCACAAACGAAAATTTTTAGTGCACAAACCTGCACTCACGATGCACAAACGACCCACATCATAAAATGTTAACATTTGACATGTGGGGGGGCTGCGTCAAGTTGGCCCCCCCACAAAAAAACGTTATATCTCGAGAACTAAACGTGCACTAACGAAAACTTTTAGTGCACAAACCTACACTAACGATGCACAAACGACCCACATCATAAAATGTTAACATTTGACATGTGGGGGGGGCTGCGTCAAGTTGGCCCCCCCACAAAAATACCGTTATATCTTGAGAATTAAACGTGCACAAACGAAAATTTTTAGTGCACAAACCTGCACTAACGATGCACAAACGACCCACATCATAAAATGTAAACATTTGACATGTGGGGGGGCTGCGTCAAGTTGGCCCCCCCACAAAAAAACCGTTATATCTCGAGAACTAAACGTGCACAAACGAAAATGTTTAGTGCACAAACCTGCACTAACGATGCACAAACGACCCACATCATAAAATGTTAACATTTGACATGTGGGGGGGCTGCGTCAAGTTGGCCCCCCCACAAAAAAACCGTTATATCTCGAGAACTAAACGTGCACAAACGAAAATTTTTAGTGCACAAACCTGCACTAACGATGCACAAACGACCTACATCATAAAATGTTAACATTTGACATGTGGGGGGGCTGCGTCAAGTTGGCCCCCCCCACAAAAAAACCGTTATATCTCGAGAACTAAACGTGCACAAACGAAAATTTTTAGTGCACAAACCTGCACTAACGATGCACAAACAACCCACATCATAAAATGTTAACATTCGACATGTGGGGGGGCTGCGTCAAGTTGGCCCCCCCACAAAAAAACCGTTATATCTCGAGAACTAAACGTGCACAAACGAAAATTTTTAGTGCACAAACCTGCACTAACGATGCACAAACGACCCACATTATAAAATGTTAACATTTGACATGTGGGGGGGCTGGTCGTCAAGTTGGCCCCCCCACAAAAAAAACGTTATATCTTAAGAAATAAATGTGCACAAACGAAATAAGTTCGTGCACAAACCTGCACTAACGATGCACAAACGATTGAGATAACAATTGACCCTTAACTTTATAGTGGGGGGGCCAACTTGACGGAGCCCAACCACAGAAAATTCTTTACAACACATTTCATGGACGCTGTTCCAATAAAAATTATCAGATTCCTGCCGTTCGTTTACACTTTTGTAAAGGGAGTCTTCTGTTGAGTATAGTGCACAAGCCCCATCCTGGGCCATGGTCTATATTCGCTAGTTGCTTCTCTTATCAATAAACAGTTACGTATACATACTCATACTTACTTAGTTACTTACTTAGTTACTTACTTACTTACTTACTTACTTACTTACTTACTTACTTACTTACTTACTTACTTACTTACTTACTTACTTACTTACTTACTTACTTACTTACTTACTTACTTACTTACTTACTTACTTACTTACTTACTTACTTACTTACTTACTTTCTTAATTACTTACTTACCTATTTGCTTACTTACTTACTTACTTACTTACTTACTTTCTTACTTACTTACTTACCTATTTACTTACTTTGTAACGTCTTGTGAGTCTTTTTGTGAGTCTTTGAGATGTCTTTACTAACCTTGATTTACTTATGTCGAAGGGTGTGCAACTAATTCTACACCAAGGATATTCAAGGGATAACTATTTATACTGCAAATAACTTTTTTTCCCAAGAACACCACCAGGTGAAAAAATTTGATGACAAATTTTGATGAAATTTATTTAGTTTTAACTTTTGCTTTTACACTTCCGTTTAGGACGAGTTTTAAATCCGCTTCATGTCGAAGCCAATGGACCAATGACATGATACCATATTGTCTGTACTAGAAGTGAAGCCGGATAATAGTATGTACTGATGGCGGTTGGAGGTGCCACTGAGCTATAACATAAAGCAGGATGACGCAACTGGAAAGCCTATTATGTACAATTTCGTCTAATTTTTAATGATTACCATAATCAGTCAGAGTAAGATAGGTACATGTGCCATATCAGAATGTAGTGGTCTCTGGTCTTCCATCTGACTTTTTCTTCTAACTGTTGACTTTCCTTTATAGTGACGACCATCTTTGGTTCAAGGGGGATTCATTGTTTCCTTCGACTTTATATTCCAAGAGGTTAATTTCAATATTGAACTGCATTAAAAAGTTGGACAGTGCAGAACAGTTTTTATGGCCGTTATGAATAAGTGATCCACCGCTAAATATTTTGCTCGCCGAGTACTTACTCTGAGTTTTTTGTCCCAAGACAGCCATCAATCAGAGGCGAAGTTAGAGCTTGGCTAAATATTTAGCAGTGAGTCGTAATACCGGACATAAGTACTCTCAACGTGGCGAAATATCCCGAAGTATGTACATACATTACATAGTATTACTTCTGGCCAAGACGAAAATACCAAAATGTCAACTGGTGTTTATCCATCCAAGGAGGCATCTTAAATCAAGCAAGGGCGTCCCGTTATTTACAGCCCATTCTCTTCATGACCCCATTACGTCATAGAGCGCATGTGTGGCCGCCATGACAGTTGAGCAATGTGTGCAGAGCCTTGTGTATTTATGATTGTTGGGCTTAATTCCGATCCCCCCGTGTCCGACCACCTGATAAGAGGCGACCATAAAGAGGGCTTTGTTTGCTCCCTATCTACCTCTCACTCTCGCTTTGCCCAACGGTCGACAAACAACATGGCGTCACTTTCCGCTCACGAGTGTAGATAACATACGAGGTTCTATACTTTGGGATGGCGCCGGTTCAATACCAGCTACCAAGAATCCTGATTAAAGGGTTTTTCCGAGGTCTTACTGACTCACAATACATACTGAGTTGGAGTCATACTTACAATCGTTGTCGCTTGTACCTGCCCAGGGACTGCTACCTGATCGTGGTGGGCAGGTTTGCGTGCTTTGTTGATCCAGAGAGCTATGCCGGCGAAAGCGTATGCTTCTGGTACTGCTACCCTAGCCGGACTGGTCGAGGAGGAGAAATCAGACGAAGTGCAGTCCACACCCCAATCCCCTTCCCTCCCTTTCCCCTTTCCTCACGCGCCCTCCTACTTGCCTCTTTCCTCCAAAGAGCCCCCAATTTCATCTTCATTATCACCCACTCATCGTCTTGATTAGCCAAGTTGCAAAAATATAAGACGTTAAGCCCTAACATCAATCAATGGTCGCTTGTAAAGGATCGTTTTCTACAATAAAGACATATTGTATATTATTACAAGTAGTTTCCGAACAATTTGTAGAATAATATTTTCTTCTGCCTAGACTCTAGAGCTAGACGTATCCAAGTACCAAAAGTTTGATTTGTTGAGAGAGTGTATAAGAAATAAGTTATTAAAATCAACATTATTTTGTGACAGAAATTGTTATTTTAAAAGTTTTCAATGATTCTAAAAAGTGTAGTTTAGGGCCGGTATTTCAATGTCCAGTTAAAGTGGCAAGTAAATTTAACTGTCAGGTAAGCCAAGTTTCATGTATTTCTATTGGCCGTTGTCATGGTGAAAACAATCTAACTGAAAAGTAAATTTTAACTGGACATTGAAATTAGTAGAAGAAAGTTTCAAATAAAGTTACCCCAATGGAACGAAACCCACGCTTATGATCTAGTCGAATTCATTAGTACCAACTTCATTCTCCACTCTTCTCTATAGTCCCAACTGCCACCATCCCTCTCTACGTCATCTTAATTTAAACCTATCTGCATATCAAATGACATCAACACAGTATCTTACTGCAACAATGACAATCTATGAGCAAAGAATCTTTACAGACAGAAGAATGAACAAATAACAGTAGTAGTAAATTTTTATTCCCACATTTAGACACAAAATAAAAGTCAAAGAAAGTCATTTAACAATGTACAAAAAGGGAGGTAGAAAAGAAAATTAAATAAAACCGATATCGATGAATACCGTGACGTCACGTGCGATTGTGTCACGTGACCAACGCGGCGACCGCAACAATGCGCAGTATCCACAACACCTGGGTGCATTCCACGCCGGTGGTCCTTGGCCGTCCTCAGTCCTCTATTTGCCGGTCGTGGTCGTGAACTCCACTCGCGGATTAATTCTTCATAATTTACGACACTTTTTTAAAAGAGGGTCTCAATGAATGGGGGAGATATTCCTATAAAACTTCTTTTATTCGTTAATATGCATGCGTGGAGCTCACGGGGCTGCATGTGTGGACGTAGGACCCATCCCTGAGGGACGACGGTGTTCCGTCACAGGTATTTACTCACAAACTCACATCCCCATAGGTGGATGAATGGCAAATTGGTAGTTTCCACTATTATTAAAACATTGAATGTAAACTTCATTGCTAAAGAAAATAAGGATTTTTATTCTTGTTGATTACGTTTTTTTATTATTACAATGATGCTATTCGAGACGATGTGAGGAGTAATACACGAAAGGGCAATTACAAAACCCTTAGTTATAATGGTAATTGTACTTGTTATTTAAAACCAAAAATTGGAATCGCTATTTATTTTCATATCATTTGATTCGTATGGATTATGAACAGTATAACCACAGATAACGGATTGGTATAACTTAAGTTTTATAGCTTCCATATTGCTAACGTCTTGCGTTTCGTACAAGTACAAGCACACTGCCACAGACAATCTGTGACACTGCACTATTGACTCTTTCCCCCTCCAAAACAGTTACTAAAAAATTATCTACCTTTGTTAAATTACATTTCATATACAGTTTGTTTGTTTGAATGTGATTGGTGATCAACCACAGCTTTACCAAGAAATTTCTCGGCTCTCAATACTTCATTTCTATCTTTATTATTTTGTATCAAACATAAATTAATTTAGGCAGATAAGGCCTCACTGGATTAAGACATTGATTAAAGAACCAGAGCCAGATTTTTTAATAAATGATTAATATCATTCATTATAAAGTATGAACCAATCAAATAATTAATCAATCAATAAATAAATATCAATCAATGTATCAATCAATCAATCACTCTACAACGAAAATGGAATTGATTTGAATACGTGATTAAGTCTCCTTTAAATAAATCCACGAAAACACGAATAAAACTTAATTGTTCGTTAGTACCCAGCTACAGCTACGTGACATGTTGCATCACAATAACGTACGATGACGTAATAATAATAACGTACGATGACGTCATCATAATAACGTACTATGACGTCATCATAATAACGTACTATGACGTCATCAAAATAACGTGCTATGACGTCATCATAATAACGTACTATGACGTCATCATAATAACATACTATGACGTCATCATAATAACGTACTATGACGTCATCATAATAACGTACTATGACGTCATCATAATATCCTACTATGACGTCATCATAATATCCTACTATGACATCATCATAATAACGTATTATGACGTCATCATAATAACGTACTATGACGTCACAGAGTGAACGAAGGGTTTGTGGTCAGTGCACCGAGCTTTGTATAGCCCCAGGCCGGCAACATGATAAAACTCCATTAGCTGATAGAGCGGGCTCATCTTTTACCGGGACATTTTTAATCCCGGCACCTCGGGCAATATGGTACATTTCCAGATTGGCTAAAGAGCTCCACACGCCTGGATTATAGCCGGACAGCCCGAAGAATAATATACTTCATTGTTGCATGGTGGGGATTATTTTATACGCGACACGTACAGCTCACTAGTGAAAACTCTGTCGGTGAATTCTCGCATAAACTACACTGGATCTATTGCAATAAACATTTACATTGTTTTCCACGCAAACTGATTTGTTGTTTACCTCAGCCATGTGTTTCAAACTTCACAATATTATGTTTCAGTTTGTTTACAAAATTTCGAGTAGGTATGTTTTTGCGCCGCGAATCTCTATGCGCGACAACGTTTCGGAAAGAGAGACCGAGCTTCAGGCAACGTCTCGAGTGAGGTCTTCTGAAGATGGGCTTTCATAAACGACTTTTCCGAAACGTTATGTACAGGAGGAGTAGGTTCGTCATATCTTGTGTCATAATTCGGCCCGTAGACAAACACAATGTATAATGTATTGTTTAACCTATTTTTTGTATGACAGTAAATCCACTAGTATTTCAGTAAAAAAAATCTTAAACCAAACATTAACATGGGACACACGAAAGCTCACGGCAACATATATAATTTTTTTGATATATTTTACGTTTTTATTTATTATTATTTTTATATTGATTATTCTTTATTTTTTTTACTTTCGAAATTTAATTGAAATCTGTTGCATAAAACGGTGGGTTTGGAGCAGTTTTAGTAAAGAGGCACTAATAATAATAAATAATATATTGTCTCTCCCTGAAAATCTCATAACTGAAAATACAGTAAATACAATAAATACAAATATATTTAGTGTATCGGTTTATACTGATGAATCTGTGAACGATGTGAAAACAGAAAACACTTAAAACTGTGTCAGTAAAAATTAAAAAATATATTTATCTCTGTCTAAAACATTATTTCATGATAAGGAGAAGGTTTTCTATCATTATTTCATGATGTTGTACCTGTTAACCTAATATGTTGAATTGTTGATACATCCTCATAAAGGAGAAGATTTCCAGCATTATTTCGTGATGTTGTACCTGTTAACATAATATGTTGATACATCCTCATAAAGTCCGCGAGTTTTTGAGGATGTCGTCTAAACACCAACGCAAAACAAAGTTGTGTAATGTTTTGCCTGATCAAAAGGTGTCGCTAATGTAGTTGGTTGTTCGGCCGCCCCTGCAGGGTTGATTTAATTCCCAACACTTCGCGCTATTTAATTATGTTGTAAACCATTAATCTCTTCGCGCCCGCCAGCCCGGCAGCCTTTCACGTGATTCTCTCAGTCCCGCGAGCCCTGACTCAGCTGCGTGGGGAGATTGATGGTGTGTGCGTCTCTCCACGCATTACACCGTCTCTCCACGCATTACACCGTCTCTCCACGCATTACACCGTCTCTCCACGTAGCTACAACGTCCGTCCACGCGTCCGGCAGCCTTTCGAGTGATTCTCTCAGTCCCGCGAGCCCTGACTCAGTTGCGTGGGGAGATTGATGGTGTGTGCGTCTCTCCACGCATTACACCGTCTGTCCACGCATAACACCGTCTCTCCACGCATTACACCGTCTCTCCACGTAGCTATACCGTCTGTCCACGTGCCCGGCAGCCTTTCACGTGATTCTCTCAGTCCCGCGAGCCCTGACTCAGCTGCGTGGGGAGATTGATGGTGTGTGCGTCTCTCCACGCATTACACCGTCTCTCCACGCATTGCACCGTCTCTCCACGTAGCTACAACGTCTGTCCACGCGTCCGGCAGCCTTTCACGTGATTCTCTCAGTTCCGCGAGCCCTGACTCAGCTGCGTGGGGAGATTGATGGTGTGCGTCTCTCCACGCACTACACCGCCTCTCCACGCATTACACCGTCTCTCCACATAGCTACACCGTCTGTCCACGCACCTGTTAGCCTTTCACGTGATTCTCTCAGTCCCGCGGGCCCCGACTCAGCTGCGTGGGGAGATTGATGGTGTGTGCGTCTCTCCACGCACTACACCGTCTGTCCACGCACTACACCGTCTGTCCACGCACCTGGCAGCCTTTCACGTGATTTCTCTCAGTCCCGCGAGCCCCGACTCAAGCGGCTAAAACCCTCACTAGTTCTAGGTATAGAAAACGACTTCGCAGCTCGCACATCGAGAAATATGATTATGGATAGAGAGTTGAAGAGTTTGGACATCCAGTCTTATGGTAAGTTACTTGAAATCTCACAGAGCTACGAAAAATTCACCTGCCTGCAGTGGTCACCCCATAGTAGGCCTACACGTATACTTCGTGTTATAGATTCTTTCGAAGTTCTTGTTTCTAAGTTGTGTTATGTTTTATTTAAGAAAAGTATAGGGAGTATTCACGTGACGTCACATCGGCCATATTGGAGGCCATGTCTATAGTACAATTTCAAGTTTCGTTTAGCTGTCAATAGATAAAGAATAATATTGTTTACGGAGAAATATAAGAATTTGAACACGTATATCCCCCGATAAAGTATACGAAAATGGTTATTGTATGCTTTTGTAAACGATTAAAGGAGTAATCGAGACAAAAGAGTTTGTTTATAATAGCAAACCAAAGTTAGAGCACAGTTGAATTTGCATCAAACCCCAGCTGCATGAAACATAGTAACAATGAGCTACCAATCACATGCCATTGTGGCCTCCAATGTGGCCACCATGCGCAATACATGAATACACCCTGTATCCTATTCAAATATAAAACTTAATTTCTACTTTGTTAGAGCTTTCCATGACCGCGAGTACAGCATAGAGAATAGAGTACAGCATACAGAAGACAGGAGTTAATCGTCTAATCAGCAGCCACCGTCTCTTGTAACCAGACTACACGCTAGCCTAGGTCAGTGCGCGCAGACCTAGTCCAGTAAAAGTGCAATTGGCAAAGCATTAATTACACATTATAAGTTCGGACGTCGATACCATCTAATTGCTCGGCTAGTAGAGCTGGACTGTCGTGATGCTGTGGCCGGCTGAATCTGCTGCACTGCATTGGTTCGAGGAAACTCGCATTGATAGCTCTCATGCTCAGCTGGCATGCGATGCATTCACAATGTCTGCATGCACAATAGTTGAGGTACCGATAGAGATATGGCTCAGTGGTAACACGCGAGACTCAGATAGGAGGTCGCTGGTTCGGTACTGACCACCGGCAGTTCTGGCTGAAGGCTTTTCCTAAGTTTACTTGCTGGGGCTAAGCCCCACTATAATAGCCCTCGGACATTCTTTTCCAACTATCTAGATACCCTAATAAACCTATTTCGTCAATGAAGATGGGGACCAAGTACAACCATGGTGTACACCGTACAGCAGGGATTTATGAGAAAAATGATAGTGCAACTATAGGCTGTTTGGCGATAGCATGAGGAAGAACGAAGACAACTTAGTATGACTCAAAAATAACATTCGTTTTATGACTGAGGAAACCCTCGACTCTCTCAGTTTGGATTCCAGTCGTGGGGATCAAACTGGCAACCTCAACTATGATGGTATTGGTATCTTTTGTCAACACTGATGACGCCTCTATTGGTTGCCAGCTGAAGACACTCCACTTTGTCATTCTTCTTCTTGTTATTATTTGGATTCACTTTTCAATAATAACAACATTTAACAATATGGTTACTAAACAACACTGTTGTTTGTGTGATCTATACCCTATTCCAAATCTTCAGCACATTTATCTTTGTGGATATACGATTCAAGCACACTCACTCAAGTCCGAGTCGACCCATTATATAGATGTTTTGTTTTTCTTGTGGAAATTACGAACATAATACAACTGGTTAGCAATCTCTGATCCAATGGTCTAGGGATCACATTGTTTTTGCACGTTAATTTGTCTTTCACGTTACCCAAATAATACCGGAGAACAATAGAGTGCACGATATCGCATCTGGAAGAAAGTATTGCACGCATGTCTTGTGCAGTTGAAGAAAACTCTCACTTCCATGGCTGAGCGTGTTGACGCGTCACGATACATCTTAGAGAATTTGGAATTACAAACATTATGTTATGCAGATTCCCGATATAACTTCACATTACGTAGATAAGAGCTCAAGTCTAGAGTTGAGAACTGGAAAACGACAGAAGACGAAAGTGAAGTTGGAGTGAGTTGAATGTTGCTGTTGATCAGAACTCTTTTTCTGATGGAATCGTTAGTTCTTCACGTCGAATCAAAGTTTAGAAAAGATAATAAGTAAATGTACACAAAACTATCGATCGAGAATGGAACATGTATAATGTGTGGGAGTGCAATTAGACGATTTCAAAAAATGTATCTTCATTCTTCAATTGTATCAAATCTAAACCCATTGTCTCAACTTTCTGAATATATTATGTAAGACTGTACTGTAGTATATTGTATTACTACCCCGCATGCTTCAACATTGTCGGAAGGAAATTAAAATGAGGAATTTGCCTAGAAAATGTAATAGTCTGTTCTAGAATATTGCTACTTTTTTTTAAAGAATAGTTTCTGGTTCTGTACGTGTTTTCACAAGTACATTACAAAAGTGAACCTCCTAAGTGGGTCTATTCCTGCTTCCAATGCAGAAGGACCAGGATTCGCATTCCGGTTCAAGCATGGGTTTCTTCAACATTGAACATGGCATTTATTCTATCAATGGGTTACTGGTGTTTATGAGAGCGATGACTTTAGAGCTCTCATAGCAACAAAGCGCATAATAAGTTATATAAAATTAATGTCCCCCACTGAAAATCAGTTCTTGTAACTGCACATACATACTTATTTTTATTTTATTCATGATGAGAACGCAAGGAAGACTTGCCACCGGTTCGGTGATGCCAACAGTAAGACGACCACAACAATAACAACAATAACAACAGACACGGAGTGTACAGTGCAATACAACAGTGGGTAGAGGATCTCTGAGTCACGACGTGTTTACTCGCGAGTCGGTTATCCATGTTGTATCGGTTGTTCGCGGGTTACTGGGGGCACCACTAGCCAACATGTCTGTGGGAGAATCTATTTCAAACTAGGTATGTCGTTGCATCATCTCATGTGTGGATACCTACCCAGTTGTAGCAATAGGATAGGACAGTGTCTTAAAGTTTTGTTTTGTTAAAACAATTAAGGTTTCGTGGTCTAGAGTAGGGGTGATAAAAGTACAAATTACAGTTTTTGGGGGTTATTCTGACACTTCGGTCATACTTTATTTCTACTGCGACTGCGTTTCTGTCATCTCCACTCATCCTGTCATCAGTCCTGTCATCAGTCATCATATCAAGCCCCTGGAACTTCTGATGCACATACATATTTGCTGGCATCCTTGTGATATAGGCTTCCAAATCTTGACACTTCCAATATAAGGCCAGAAACTAAAATATTATCGATGCTATGGTCATGGTTTAGGAGTTAAGGTTTCGGAATCCCATTCAAAGAATCAATTGTATGATTTGCCTCATGGACTACAATAGTCTTGGGTGAGAATTACAGGAATCAAACACGCTTAAAAGTCTCTTGTGGTTACACCGAGTTACCAAAAGCTGTTTACATGTGACACAGAATATCGTGTATAATTATTTAGCAAACACTTTAATTGCTTGCACAAATTATTATTTGTACTATTGTACGAATACAACACACAGCAGCATGTCATCTGTATGAAGTGAAGGCTCATGTTCTCTACTATTTCTTAGTCGGTATCAAAATTTTTAGAAGAAATCACATCACAACTTTAACTTTCCGTAACCTTGTCACTGCATTTCCTTCTCAAGGATGTTATAAGAAAAGTCTGGCGGTAAAAAGAGGAAGCTCGTGAGGGCCCGCCCCGACCTTCGACCTTCGACCTTCGACCTTCGACCTATCGAATGGGCGAGACAGAGTGGACACACGAGCGCATCTCACGGCGAGTCGGCGGACTAGGTTCAAATGTCAAAAAGAAAGAAATGAAAGGTGAGTCTGAGTCTAAAACAAAGACTTGTTGGTTGGGGTCATCGCAGTGACCGCTGTACAATACAACTCTGCACGTAGATCTCAAGAAGACAACATAACAAACAAGATTATTCTTAATGATGGTGATGTTTTGAATGCATCTCTCAACTTTTGGCAACAATGCTAAACGAGGCGAAAATGATGAGTTGGGGATGAATGGGAATACAAAGTCTATGCCCAAGCCAGAGTTCGAATCTGGAACTCAGGAACTAAGATGTAATCCACAACAGCCGTAGTGACCGAAGTGGTGCACCTACGAAAAACGGCAAGCAACAGCAATAAGCTCATAAGTACTAGCACAATTAGGTAGGTAACGTTTTACTTGTATCATGTATTTGACTTTTTGTGCTGTGCTATGTATGGTTATGTATGGTTTTATATTTAGTTTGTATGTATGTATGTATGTATGTATGTATGTATGTATGTATGTATGTATGTATGTATGTATGTATGTATGTATGTATGTATGTATGTATGTTTGTATGTATGTATGTATGTATGTATGTATGTATGTATGTATGTATGTATGTATGTATGTATGTATGTATGTATGTATGTATGTATGTATGTATGTATGTATGTATGTATGTATGTATGTATGTATGTATGTATGTATGTATGTATGTATGTATGTATGTATGTATGTATGTATGTATGTATGTATGTATGTATGTATGTATGTATGTATGTATGTATGTATGTATGTATGTATGTATGTATGTATGTATGTATGTATGTATGTATGTATGTATGTATGTATGTGTGTGTGTGTGTGTTTATGTATGTATGTATGTATGTATGTATGTATGTATGCATGTATGTATGTATGTATGTATGTATGTATGTATGTATGTATGTATGTATGTATGTATGTATGTATGTATGTATGTATGTATGTATGTATGTATGTATGTATGTATGTATGTATGTATGTATGTATGTATGTATGTATGTATGTATGTATGTATGTATGTATGTATGTATGTATGTATGTATGTATGTATGTATGTATGTATGTATGTATGTATGTATGTATGTATGTATGTATGTATGTATGTATGTATGTATGTATGTATGTATGTTTGTATGTATGTATGTATGTATGTATGTATGTATGTATGTATGTATGTATGTATGTATGTATGTATGTATGTGTGTGTGTGTGTATGTATGTATGTATGTATGTATGTGTGTATGTATGTATGTATGTATGTATGTATGTATGTATGTATGTATGTATGTATGTATGTATGTATGTATGTATGTATGTATGTATGTATGTATGTATGTATGTATGTATGTATGTATGTATGTATGTATGTATGTATGTATGTATGTATGTATGTGTGTATGTATGTATGTACGTATGTATGTATGTTTATGTGTGTATTGTTATCGTTATCCTTGTTTAAATGTTCTATTAATGGCTAAACTGCTGTACTGAACATTTTTGTTAAATTTAAAAAAAAAAAAAAAAATTGTTCTGAATCCAAATATAATTACTCAAACACATTTTCCAGTCTATAATGAATTACTACTTCAGACGGCTGTGAGGTGACGGCATACGTTTTTCATAGTCGTTACAGATCTTATAAAATACTTCGTTCTTCTTTATTATTGCGCGGGGAGGGGGGGACGCGAGCTCGAATCCCGCGTGAGACAAAGGCTGTTCTAACTATACTTGTAGTAGGCTCTTTGCTAACCGACACATAATATAATTATTAATTAATGCTGTGTTTTATTATTGCGTCGAGGAAACATCATCTATCTATCGTAATTATTTGGTCAAGGTGACCGTTTGTAATTGCGATTAAGATAATTATTTGCGGGTAATCAGAAACATGATAGGTTTAATGTGAACTGAAGAAATAATAATTACTCTTATTTATGTGTTTCTGTAACTGTTTTAAATGACAGGTCAGTTTCTGCGGATCAGATTGGTGTTATAGAGACGCGACATCACAATTAGGTAAAGCATACTACTGCATCAATTAATTATTTCTTCACATTTTGTTATTCTTACCAGTTACCACATACGTTCTCTGCTATTAAGTGTAGTTTATATCACTTTCATGATTACATTTGTAATTATTTTGTTTGTAATTAATTTTTGAGCCTATATAATGTTATGTACTATGTGCTTGTCAATGCTGGAAATAAATGAAAATGAGTTCTTATAACATCAATTATGTGGCTTTACTTATTTTATACTTACATTGTCATCGTCATGTATATATTGAAACTTAAATTGTCACACATATACTCAATGTGGTGCAAGAAGGTCCCGGGTTCAAATCCCACTTCAGGCAGAATTTTTTCAACTTATAATGTGTATTCAATTCCATTACTTCTTGGCTTAGGAATAAGTAAACGGTGACTTAGGAGCCGTCCTAGCAACGAAGCACTCAATAAACTCAGTTGTTCTGAATCGGCCTTGTTGGTTCTGGCATTTGTCCGCAGGTGTTCGCACTGTCCAATCACTGATTCATATGTTTCATATTTGAAATATCGATCTTTGATTGGTTATCGCTCACTCGTCGATGGTGTCCGAAGCCTACAGGGTTGGTTTAGTCACTTTAAATTAAAGTCCCCCACTGCAAATCAGTTTAGTTACTGAGTGGGTAGACTCTAAATGTGAATTTATTTATTTATTTATTTACTAAAACATTCAAGTAAGTATGCTACAGAAATTTATTCAAGGGAAACAGAAAGTAAAGCCCCAAAATCATCTGTACGCCGCTTCATTAATCATGAACATAAATTTGCTAAAATAAAATAAAACATATTAGAAATTATAATAGTAATATAATGACATTGAGTTAACTTAGTTCTTTAAGAATAAACGCGAAATTGAAATGTGTGTGATCTAGAAAATGTGTTAGGTTGCCAATACTTGAATCTTAATCAATCCAAAACAGCCGACATTAAACTTATCAAATTATGATTGTGTTAAAATGTATGCAATTTGTTTTATGAGGAATTAAGTTAGTAATAAATTGCACGTTAAAAAAACATTGTTGTCAGACTATAGAATTCTAACAACACCGACCGTTACACTTCAAAACCAACATTACCGTGCAATCTGCCCAGCACAAAATACCAATCGTCCTTCAGACAGCATTGCTCAACAAGCAATGGGTGGTTTCTACCGTGCGAAGAGTTAGTTTATCTGATGAATGCAATGCAATGGAGTACACATACATGTATGAGCCAGGGCATTGCGACACCGGTATGTCACTATCTCAGCGGTAGGGAGTAGTGTAGGTACCTTCATTGCGACCCAGATCTCAGCGGGTCAACCGAGTGTGTTGCGCATCTTGAATCTTGATGACAGGGATGCGCGCGCAGCACTCAGCAGACAAGTGGGCGCATGAATAAACCGTTCGTGACGGGACTGTTTGTTACCGTGTTCAATTAACATTATGCAATTATACTCATGGAACAGGTTAGTTTAGGTATTGCTCATCATTGATTTTTTTAATTTCATTTTTTTTGCGTTCAAGATGATCAAAATTTTTAAATTTTTTAGGAATATCTGCTGCATTGATTATTTTGATTTCGATTATTTGGTGGACGACAGCTTAGGTCATATGACGTCTTCCGAATCATCATCCAATATACATACATAGCGGGAGTCGTCATAAGGGGAGACAGTTACCGGGCCTAGTGGCAAGGAAGGATACGGTCTTGTTTTGTCGCTCTTACGACTGGCAGAGTCACCCTGGGCCCAGATGGGAGGTTCACACTCGCGTGCCTAACTTCAGGTGACTTACTAGGTATATTAGGGTAATTAAATAGTTTGGAAACAATGTCTGAGGGCGGTTAGAAGAACTCACAGCAGTCGCGTTATGACAGGAGGCTCGAAACACCTTCAGTCAGGATTTGTGGCATCCAGAATTGATTTGTTGGCCTCCCAAATTAGAGTCCAAAAAATCATTCATACATGTTATATTGATAATATATTTGTAGGCCCGACCCGATTTAAGAATAATCTTGAGGTGTGGTATACTAAGCTATAGTTAAATATTCTTTTAAATAACTTTAAATATGTAAAAAAAAAAAAAAAAACACACACACACACAGAAAGATTACTTATCAATCAAACAAATTTCGTGTGGGTCATTGGTCTTGTACTGGATTTATTTTTGGTTCCAATGAAGAATACCCAGTTCGGGAGTTTAGTTTTTGGTGCGACAACAGTAGGTCATATAATCTCCGGATGTGATTGCAGAACAGGGAAAAGTACAAACTTAAGTACAAGCCATAAAAAGGACAAGTAGTGGATGATAAGTAGAACTTAATTTTAAGCCCATGTTTGGGGGTCACCAAGTTCTCTACAAATAGCCACAACAAAGATCGGTTTTCCCTCTTAAATGGGTGCAAAGATATTTTTAATGGAAACGGGACTGCCTCATTTTGTTGCCTCTTTCAAGAATCACCCTTGGCCAAATTCTACTCCGGGGGCGCAAACGGGAAAAATATAAAAACGAGGATTGGTGAAACACGAATCCGTCCTCTGCTTATGGCCAACAAGTCTCGAGGCCAATCCTTGAGCCATCAGGGCAAGACCAAGGGACTGTCGCAGTACCAGTCTTTGTTTTACCGATAAGAACCCGGCGTGTAAAGTAAAGTCCTCAATGTTTGCGCGAATAGATAGCGGCCGTTGCACAATCACTTGCCGCTCGGAAAGGTGGATTTTAAAAGGAAATCCTGTCGTATATTTTCCTCGCCATATAAATAGGTAAGATTGCAAGAGGAGCGACTCCTTATCAGACGCGGCTAGAGCACGTTCCAATTTTAGGTGAACGTTTTTAGGACTCATTCGTGCAATTGCACACACGATGCAGGCAGGCAGGCGACATGACTACATGACTACATGACTACATGACTACGTGTCCGCGGAGCGCAGTCGATTTCCGTCGCACGAGACGGGAGAATGAGTTCGATTTCAGAGTTAGATTTCAAAAAGTGCTCGTCGTGAGCTCGGGACCAATGAAAGAGGAGTAGTCGATAGTCGGGAAGTGTCCTGATGAGGTCCTGATGAGGTCCTGTCTCGTATAGATTTGAGTTATTTCAATTCTTCCAAATAAATACAATGAAGTAACAGTGGATTATAAGACTGCACAGTCGGTCATTTTTAATATATTTTGCTGTTAAGCGTCCTTGTCAGTGAACATCCTATCCAATCCTTTTATACTGCGAAAGGATGTACAAACAAACGTACAAAAACACAAAAAGTTAGCATAGAACAAATAGAAATAGAAAAATAACCACGCTTATAGAACGTTACGAATTTGTACAATGGAGAAAGCAGCTTTGGTATGTTTTTTTAAAAACGTTTGTTTCCGACTTTATAATCAAAATGTACACAAATCGAAACCTCTGTGTTTATTTAAATTACAACAATGTAAAATGTCAGATATGTTGAATTCGTCTTGACTGCAGAAATCGCTTTAAAATGTACTTTATACAATATTTTAGTGCAGCGGTGATAACGTCTGAAGCCATAGCAAGTACTTGTTCTGATATGGCTGGTGCAAGTCATTTACACTCGAAATCTTTTCTAGCCAATAAATCGTTTTTTGCCAATAAAGCTTTCCCCTTCTCCGCCGCAGTTAACATTAAGTACCCAAATATAAATACCAGACTTCAATATTGGTCCACTACCTTTTTTCCCCTTTAATATTCTTCTCAATTATATTCTGAAGTATCCTTCGTGCCAAAAAATAATAAATGTGTACCGGTACAGATGTAACCGATCCCTACTAACAGCAGTAAACTTGTGCGTAAACGTCCGTCCGTAATCTCACCACATGTCAGCATATTCTATAAACTTTGAACAGTAAAACCACACCTCAAGGCACCACTTCAATAGTGATGAAAATCTTAGAATACAAACAATAATAATAACCATATAAATATAACCATAAATCTTAGAATGTAAAAAAATACTGGAAATATTTAAAATGCAGTGGTACTATTCAGCTAATGAGATGCATTAATAATAATAATTTTTCGTAGGAATACCCGTTATTGGGTGCACACCAGCTTTACTTGATGTGCCCCTCTTCAGGTGACTTACTAGGTTATTGAGGTGTTTGGATAGCTGGGAAGGAATGTCCGAGGGCTGTTAGTAGGACTCAATCCCAGCATTTGCCTTTACGACTGAGGAAAACCTCGGAAAAAACCTTCAGTCAGGATTGCCGGTGGCCGGAATCGAACCGGCGACCTACCGAATTAGAGTCTCGCGTCTTACCGCTGAGCCACCTCTATCGGTATGAGATGCTTTGCATTGTGGGGTCTTCACCCACGTAATAACAGACTGAGCTATAGCTGAAGGCTAGAGAGATCGAATATAGCCAAACCACTCAGTCTCATTGTTGCCACCATAACAAGCGGCTTCGTTATTCGTGTTTTTCGGGTCTTGCATCTGAAAGCAAAGATCCTCTCGGCAAACACGAGACGAGGCTATTCGTGGACGTAGGTGTTGAAAAAATTGATGAGTGTCCAATCATACATTTTAAATTGATTGCTGAATAATTTTCACATTACCGTGTGGCATGCTGACGTAATGATAGCCCGTCAAGTATTCTTCTGACATCTCTATCGCTTGCCCGGCCAGTAATGTATTCTGGCTGTGCTAGTCTCTCGCCTCTCTATGTCAGGCTGCTTATGGGGGAGTTTCCAACAATGCCTCAGGGACTTTTATTCAGCTATTGGGTTCAATTGCCGTCGTCGATAACTTGGACTTAACAGTTTGTTTATTGTTTTCATTTTTCCTGTAAAAACGTAAATGTTATAGTTGAGCTCTATGGACGACCACCGGGATGTATAATGGATCGGATTCGGAAGACATCATGACCTAAGCTGTCTAACGTCGTTGAACACCAAATAATCAAATTGAAATCAAACTAAGTCTAGACCAACCGATATAGATGGCTTAGAGCGTAGCACACGAGGTTCTAACTCGGGAGGTCGCCGGTTCCATAACCGCTACCGGCAATCCTCACTGAAGGTTTTTCCGAGGTTTTCCTCAGTCACAAGGCGAATGCTGGGATTGAGTCATGCATAATATTATCAGCCCTCGGACATTCCTTCCCAACTATTCCAAATACCTAAAAAATGAAAGTCACCTGAAGAGGGACATGGATTGTCCCTGGGCAGGTTTCCTAATAGGTAGGTTTCCTACGAAAATGTATTGAATTATAATTATTATTAAGTCTAGACTGAGGTTTATTGTGCGACCTTGTTCCTACTTCAGTCAACCACGGTTCAACAACATCTCAGCGTGGTCATGTTGTGGAATCTCACAAATCCGCCAAACCCCTGACGTAACAGGTTCCTACGGCATCTGAAAACAGGTAGCGATAGACCAATTACAGAACGCAACCATAATAATTATTCACGCTTCAGCGATTTACGAAAACCGGTAGGGCCCACGTCACGTCATCGGGAGCACAACCTTTGTCCTTCGCTACCCCAATGTGTGTTGATTTTTTTACAAAGTCGCCAAAGTTTCGGGTTTTAAAGCTGGGGAGGTGGTTTAAGACATCAAAGGCGGTGAAAGTTACGTGATATGTGTAGGGGTGGATTTAAAACATTTGTGTAGATTGCATTTAGGCTGCCGGACGTCTGGAGCGTCACCCCATTAGTCAGGGGTGGACTACGATGCGATAATGACGTCATTAGGGGCTGTAAACTAGACGATTCTCTTTGAGCGTGAGCGGACCTGATTTAACACGTGCGGAAACTTTGGGCAAAAACACGGTCGCGCTCACTCAATCAATTTGTCTGTCTGTCTATTTTGACAGCGGGCAAAGTGTTATTTTGCGCATTTAGAAGGATCTGCCAATTATATGATTAAACGTGATGAGTTAAAAAAAAATTACATTAAATTATTTTCGGGAGAACAAAAAACGATATTAATTATATTTCTGTTCGTGTTTCACTTATGATAGTAAATACTGAAGCTTTGTATAATAGTTGCATGTCCATGATAATAATGTAGAGAAAATTTTGGGACTTTCATTAAATATTTTCAGATAGAATTAAATAGAACATAATTAATCTTTTAACTTTACGGGTGTCAAACGAGTACTCATTTAAATTATTCTCAACGAAATGGCTTACATACTAAGAACATGAACTTTATTTGAAGAACTTAGGCCACAACTTTTAAAAAATAATCAATATTTGGATTTAAAAAAATACTTGGAAAAAAAAAATTATATTGCCATAATAATGGTTCAATCATAATTTTATTTTTTACAACGCTTATATTAACTTGCCTTGTTTGTCTGGACGAAATCTTTGAATCGATATTCCACCTACTTCTAGATGTCCGATCATACTGAAATGTTTTACACAGACGTATTCTTGATGACAATACATGAATCAACTGTCATATTTACTAAATTGTCAATTAATTCATCATAATTAATTAATTAATGTTTTACATGGAAATCGATGAATCTTTGAATCGATATTTCACCTACTTTTAAATGTCCGATCAAGCTGACATTTTGTACACAGACATATTTCTAATGACAATACATGAATCAATTTTCATATTTACTAAATTGTCAATTAATTCATCATAATTAATTAATTCATGTTTTATATGGAAATCGATGTTTAACCCAGTTTCCAACGTCAAATCGAATTGAAAGTTTTCACACAGACGTATTCTTAATGACAATACACGAATCAATTGTCATATTAACTAAATAATCAATTAATTCATCATAATTAATTAATTGATGTTTTATATGAGAATCGAAGTTTAACCCACTTCCCAACGTCAAATCGAGTTAAACGTTTTCACACAGACGTGCTCTTAATGACAATACACGAATCAATTGTCATATTTACTAAATAATCAATCAATTCATCATAATTAATTAATTAGTTGATGTTTTATATGGGAATCGATATTTCACCCACTTTCCAACGTTGAATTGAGCTGAAAGTTTTCACACAGACGTATTTTTAATGACAATACATGTATCAATTGTCACATTTACTAAAAATAGTCAGTTAATTCATCATAATTAATTAATGTTTTATATGGGAATCGATATTTCACCCACTTCCCAACGTCGAATCGAGTTGAAAGTTGTCACACAGACGTATTCTAATGACAATACATGAATCAATTGTCATATTTACTAAATAATCAATTAAGCCATCATAATTAATTAATTGATGTTTTATATGGGGATCGATAAAACACTCACTTTCGAACGTCAAATTGAGCTGAAAGTTTGCACACAGACGTATTCTTAATGACAATACATGAATCAATTGTCATATTTACTAAATAATCAATTAAACCATCATAATTAATTAATCAATCGTTATTCGATATATATTCGATTGCAAGATTCTTTAAGACTAAAAAGTATAAAATAATATTACATGAAAAAAATTTATTTTTTTAAAAACAACGCTTATATTTAAATGCACTAAAAAGTAAAAAATAAATTTTCGCCCAACAAATTTTTGCCTCACTCGGAAAATAAAAGCGTTGGGCGCTTTCCCTGCATAAACAGCAGAATACTGCAATCTATGTCAATACCGAAAGCGCCCAACGCTTTTATTTTCCGAGTGAGGCAAAAATTTGTTGGGCGAAAATTTATTTTTTACTTTTTAGTGCATTTAAATATAAGCGTTGTTTTTAAAAAAATATATTTTTTCATGTAATATTATTAATATTGTTGAAATCTATATGGCTGTGTACCTTCATTATCCAGTTTTTAGGAATTGTCACATTGTATCAATATAACTAATCCGTGTCTCATGTTTCAACTACTTACTGTAAATATATTGCTGGTCATGTGGTTAATATTTGAATGACATAACTCGTTCTGCAAAAGCAGGAGACGAAACTGCCCTTTCTCCCACTACTTGAGGTAATAACTTCACTTCACCGTCATATTTAGAGAACCCAGTGAACGATTACAAGACTGTTTTAGCCACATTTCTCTAGTCTTGAATAATAAAATGAAAACAGCTACACCACCAACACTAACAACATGTGCCAGGAATCGAACCCCCAACCTTCCAAACACGAGTCTCGCGTGTTACTCTGAGCCATGATTATCTCCTTCTATTGTTAACATGTACACTGTTTACTCTCCGACATGTAAATCAAGGGCGAAGTAAAGATATCTTCTTTATAAACAACTTTGTTCGTGTATTTCTTGAATCTACCCATGACGAGATTCTATGTCTGTTAGTTATCGTATTGTCTATTTACTGAAACGTTTAAATACTTAGGGTCAAATGCATAGTCGTTCCTCATGTGCTCCTCAACTCAGCCTTTCCTCAGACTCGCCCAACCACCAATCACAGAGCATCATTGCCATGTGTACTGCTCTGTTATTGGTGGTTGGGCGAGTCCGAGGATAGGCCGAGTGAGTTGAGGAGCGCATGAGGAACGACTATGCATTTGACCCTTAGTCCTAGGTGCAGAGGATATTAATGTAAGCTTGGCATATATTATTTTATTGGCTTCGCTAAATGCGCTCTAACTAATGTGCTGGCTTATTTGAAATATAGACCTTTATAGTTTGAGTCCTGAACTATGGACCATATTATGTGATACTACAATCCGCTTCCTTTGGTTGCTTCCACGGGCTACAGAAACCCCGAATTTACCCGAAAAGGGTCAATAAAGTAAATATCTTTTCTACCCTTGAATTATATAGGTCAGAGAGTGTGCATGGTAGACATAACGGCCGAGGTGGGTCCCTCCTCGTGGTGACCGGTGCCCGCAAAGAGGGCTCTCGTGCATATCTATTTCTCATTCATCACGGTCTAGCACGCTTTTCCCCTTACCTGTTTTTCGTCTCTTATCATTCTCATTCACGCCAGCCCTCTTTGACGGCCACAAACCCCCCCCCCCCCCGTCCCCCCACCCTCCGCCCATTTTATACCCCCCCCAACCCCCAAAATGATTTTGTTTTGCCTTATGACGGCCCTGGCGATTTTTATAGGATCTGATTTGGCCTGTATCATACGACCCACGTCGGGTGCGTCGTAAGCAACTAATAGATTAACAATTATTACAATACCAATAAAAATGTTCAATTGTGTTAGTTTTAAGACGTTTTAACACGTGGACTATTTGTGTTCGCACAGCATTTTATCACCGGTTTAGACCAACTATAGAATGATGTATTACAACAATAAAATAACTATAATAACCACAAGATGACACCATAAGAAAACCACTTGTGGTCATTCTCAAAACAACATTTACAAAACACTTTCCTTTCTGTGGTTTGCAAACGATTTGCATCGACGTTACAAAACAAACACTGACAAAACTTATGTAAAATCTGAGGATTACGAAACGTATTAAGTTTATAATCCAGGGATTGTTTATTTCCTTATTTGAAATATTTGAAATTGAAATATTTATTTATTTAGCACAGTTGCTATTTATAAGTACATACATTACAAAGTTCATATTATTACTTAGTTCAGAGTCATTGATTTTTTTTTTATTTAAATTAAATTACAAAATTAAAATTAAATTTTTAATTTAAATGTTTTTAAATTTAAAACGAATGTTCTGCTCCTGATTATTCCCCGTGTGCCAACTAAGCTCAGATTAAAAGATGTAGAGCTGCAGAGCCGTGTATGACTGTAGGCATCAGGAATTATGGCCTTATCCCTCTCAATCTCCAGCATTACCTCACAAGAACAACCAACATGTGACTAACGCTTTATCGTGGATTAAGATCACAACGTCTCGCTGACTTCAACTATGAAGATCGACCCTGGGAAAATATCTTCATTACGGTTTGTGAATTGTGTGGAGTAAATCATATTGTATACGTTACTCGAGTCGTAATCATTATTATTCATAGGCTGACTTTTGACCTTAGACAGGTAACCCTTTAGCTGCGATAGAGCTGTAGCACTTGTTTAAATGTTTGCGAGCTATGTTCACAACCAATTATATCAATGGTGCAAGATATTTAGTGAGAATCAGTGGTGTAATATGGGGTATTGTTACCGTAAATACTCTTGTTTTAAAAATACTCCTCGACTCGGCTATCCCATAACGAGAAGTTTCGCAATGATCGAATCAGCACCTGTGACCTAATAGACAATATTTATCTTCCAAAATTAAAAATACATTTTTTTTACTATAAGTGGTGATTTTCAGTAGGGGCCATTATAAAATTATTTATGTGCCTCTAGGGTATAACGGGTACAAAGTCATCGTTTATGTATATTCCAGTATATTCTTGTTCAAATGCAGAAAGTCCAGGGTTTGATTCCTGGTTCTGGCTGGGTGGCAAACGTGAATTAATAACATTAATTATTAACATCTAAAATGTAGATACATGAAAAATATATTTAAATAATATAAAGACTGACCTACATGTATATAGTGACTTTTCAGGCGTCAAAGCAATGAAATATGATTTGTAAAATTGTTTTTGTAACTGAATGTGTATTAATAAGTAATAATTTATTTTAATATTTCAGTTACAAATTAACAGTCGAACAGGTAACCGAAGCGTGAATCTGCTACATTGTAAGCCGTAGTGAACCGACATATAGATACTCTATATAGCTTCTTCTGATATTCTCACTGTTGACGCCCCTTCCTTTCAGCATCAGTCTAATCTTATCAGTCTAATACTCGACTCGAGCTACTCTAGTCATCCTAGCCTAACATTTCCGACACAATATCGATGAATTAGCCACAATGTGTTACAATTGTTGCATTTATTGTTTGTTACTAGTCTCAACAATGTGTTACCATGGGTTCACCCAACGACAAATGAAAGAAAATTACAAAGTATGCGGCACTAATCTAAGGGCTGGTCTTACAATCTCCTAATAAGAAAGTTATTTGTAGCAATTAAGCTATTTGGAGGATTTCAAGGGTTTTGATTGGAGGTTGCCATGGAGAAAACAAGCTATTTGACGAATAAGTAGTTATTGGGACATTGTAAGACTGGACCTAAGTATCCAAAAGCATAGAAGGACAACAATGATATTCAATTCTTTGTGTCCACTTCTCAATGAAAATAATTAAAAGTATGGAATACCATGGTTTTAATTTTAATTAGTAAAAAACTAATTTTTCAACAACATTGAAGTAAAATTGAAACGGCTCTAATTACATTAGTTCTCCACAACAACACATAAAAACATATTTTACATTTTATTAAAGCTAACTTACACATTATTATATAACACAAAAAAGGAATTTTTTATATCTGCTTAAACAAAGAGAACAACATTCCCTACAGTCTAATTATTCACTTTCACATACGAGAATCTCGATTGTTCAACTGACCAGTTATCCATAAACCACGCACGTTTACCTTGTAACATCACATCTCGACAAAACAGTTGCAACCGTTCAGAAACCGCAAGTATTACCCGCGATCATTTAATTAATTAAATCTGTCATCACGGAAGTCTGTTCGTATGTTAGCCTGAATACCGAGCATGAGAATCGTGACGTACAATTCCCTCATCGGAAGGCTTTCATGTCGTGACTACATTACACCCGCGCATGCGCAGAACACAGCCTCCTCTACATACGTGAGTGTGTAACATTTACAAGGCTGTGTCTTACTGCCAGTAACACTTGACTCCTCCCACCCATGCAACACAGGCTCCTCTACATACGTGAGTGTGTAACATTTACAAGGCTGTGTCTTACTGCCAGTAACACTTGGCTCCTCCCACCCATGCAACACAGCCTCCTCTACATACGCGAGTGTGTAACACAAGGCTGTGTCTTACTGCCAGTAACACTTGACTCCTCCCACCCATGCAACACAGCCTCCTCTACATACGTGAGTGTGTAACACTTACAAGGCTGTGTCTTACTGCCAGTAACACTTGACTCCTCCCACCCATGCAACACAGCCTCCTCTACATACGTGAGTGTGTAACACTTACAAGGCTGTGTCTTACTGCCAGTAACACTTGGCTCCTCCCACCCATGCAACACAGCCTCCTCTACATACGTGAGTGTGTAACATTTACAAGGCTGTGTCTTACTGCCAGTAACACTTGACTCCTCCCACCCATGCAACACAGCCTCCTCTACATACGTGAGTGTGTAACATTTACAAGGCTGTGTCTTACTGCCAGTAACACTTGGCTCCTCCCACCCATGCAACACAGCCTCCTCTACATACGTGAGTGTGTAACACTTACAAGGCTGTGTCTTACTGCCAGTAACACTTGGCTCCTCCCACTGATGCAACACAGACTCCTCTACATACGTGAGTGTGTAACATTTACAAGGCTGTGTCTTAATGCCAGTAACACTTGGCTCCTCCCACCCATGCAACACAGCCTCCTCTACATACGTGAGTGTGTAACACTTACAAGGCTGTGTCTTACTGCCAGTCACACTTGACTCCTCCCACCCATGCAACACAGCCTCCTCTACATACGTGAGTGTGTAACATTTACAAGGCTGTGTCTTAATGCCAGTAACACTTGACTCCTCCCACCCATGCAACACAGCCTCCTCTACATACGTGAGTGTGTAACATTTACAAGGCTGTGTCTTAATGCCAGTAACACTTGGCTCCTCCCACCCATGCAACACAGCCTCCTCTACATACGTGAGTGTGTAACACTTACAAGGCTGTGTCTTACTGCCAGTCACACTTGACTCCTCCCACCCATGCAACACAGCCTCCTCTACATACGTGAGTGTGTAACATTTACAAGGCTGTGTATTACTGCCAGTAACACTTGACTCCTCCCACCGATGCAACACAGACTCCTCTACATACGTGAGTGTGTAACATTTACAAGGCTGTGTCTTACTGCCAGTAACACTTGGCTCCTCCCACCCATGCAACACAGCCTCCTCTACATACGTGAGTGTGTAACACTTACAAGGCTGTGTCTTACTGCCAGTAACACTTGGCTCCTCCCACCGATGCAACACAGACTCCTCTACATACGTGAGTGTGTAACATTTACAAGGCTGTGTCTTAATGCCAGTAACACTTGGCTCCTCCCACCCATGCAACACAGCCTCCTCTACATACGTGAGTGTGTAACACTTACAAGGCTGTGTCTTACTGCCAGTCACACTTGACTCCTCCCACCCATGCAACACAGCCTCCTCTACATACGTGAGTGTGTAACATTTACAAGGCTGTGTCTTAATGCCAGTAACACTTGGCTCCTCCCACCCATGCAACACAGCCTCCTCTACATACGTGAGTGTGTAACATTTACAAGGCTGTGTCTTAATGCCAGTAACACTTGGCTCCTCCCACCCATGCAACACAGCCTCCTCTACATACGTGAGTGTGTAACACTTACAAGGCTGTGTCTTACTGCCAGTCACACTTGACTCCTCCCACCCATGCAACACAGCCTCCTCTACATACGTGAGTGTGTAACATTTACAAGGCTGTGTATTACTGCCAGTAACACTTGACTCCTCCCACCGATGCAACACAGACTCCTCTACATACGTGAGTGTGTAACATTTACAAGGCTGTGTCTTACTGCCAGTAACACTTGGCTCCTCCCACCCATGCAACACAGCCTCCTCTACATACGTGAGTGTGTAACACTTACAAGGCTGTGTCTCACTGCCAGTAACACTTGACTCCTCCCACCCATGCAACACAGCCTCCTCTACATACGTGAGTGTGTAACACTTACAAGGCTGTGTCTTACTGCCAGTAACACTTGGCTCCTCCCACCTATGCAACACAGCCTCCTCTACATACGTGAGTGTGTAACATTTACAAGGCTGTGTCTCACTGCCAGTAACACTTGGCTCCTCCCACCCATGCAACACAGCCTCCTCTACATACGTGAGTGTGTAACACTTACAAGGCTGTGTCTCACTGCCAGTAACACTTGGCTCCTCCCACCTATGCAACACAGCCTCCTCTACATACGTGAGTGTGTAACATTTACAAGGCTGTGTCTCACTGCCAGTAACACTTGGCTCCTCCCACCCATGCAACACAGCCTCCTCTACATACGTGAGTGTGTAACACTTACAAGGCTGTGTCTCACTGCCAGTAACACTTGGCTCCTCCCACCTATGCAACACAGCCTCCTCTACATACGTGAGTGTGTAACATTTACAAGGCTGTGTCTCACTGCCAGTAACACTTGGCTCCTCCCACCCATGCAACACAGCCTCCTCTACATACGTGAGTGTGTAACACTTACAAGGCTGTGTCTCACTGCCAGTAACACTTGGCTCCTCCCACCCATGCAACACAGCCTCCTCTACATACGTGAGTGTATAACACTTACAAGGCTGTGTCTTACTGCCAGTAACACTTGGCTCCTCCCACCTATGCAACACAGCCTCCTCTACATACGTGAGTGTGTAACATTTACAAGGCTGTGTCTCACTGCCAGTAACACTTGGCTCCTCCCACCCATGCAACACAGCCTCCTCTACATACGTGAGTGTGTAACATTTACAAGGCTGTGTCTCACTGCCAGTAACACTTGGCTCCTCCCACCTATGCAACACAGCCTCCTCTACATACGTGAGTGTGTAACATTTACAAGGCTGTGTCTCACTGCCAGTAACACTTGGCTCCTCCCACCTATGCAACACAGCCTCCTCTACATACGTGAGTGTGTAACACTTACAAGGCTGTGTCTTACTGCCAGTAACACTTGGCTCCTCCCATCCACGCAACACAGCCTCCTCTACATACGTGAGTGTGTAACACTTACAAGGCTGTGTCTTACTGCCAGTAACACTTGGCTCCTCCCACCCATGCAACACAGCCTCCTCTACATACGTGAGTGTGTAACATTTACAAGGCTGTGTCTTAATGCCAGTAACACTTGGCTCCTCCCACCCATTCAATTCACAGCCTCCTCTACATACGTGAGTGTGTAACACTTACAAGGCTGTGTCTTACTGCCAGTAACTCTTGGCTCCTCCCACCCATGCAACACAGCCTCCTCTACATACGTGAGTGTGTAACATTTACAAGGCTGTGTCTCACTGCCAGTAACACTTGGATCCTCCCACCCATGCAACACAGCCTCCTCTACACACGTGTGTAACATTTACAAGGCTGTGTCTTACTGCCAGTAACACTTGACTCCACCCACCCATGCAACACAGCCTCCTCTACATACGTGATTGTGTAACATTTACACGGCTGTGTCTTACTGCCAGTAACACTTGACTCCTCCCACCCATGCAACACAGCCTCCTCTACATACGTGAGTGTGTAACATTTACAAGGCTGTGTCTTACTGCCAGTAACACTTGACTCCTCCCACCCATGCAACACAGCCTCCTCTACATACGTGATTGTGTAACATTTACACGGCTGTGTCTTACTGACAGTAACACTTGGCTCCTCCCACCCATGCAACACAGCCTCCTCTACATACGTGAGTGTGTAACATTTACAAGGCTGTGTCTTACTGCCAGTAACACTTGGCTCCTCCCACCGATGCAACACAGCCTCCTCTACATACGTGAGTGTGTAACACTTACAAGGCTGTGTCTTACTGCCTTAACACTTGACTCCTCCCACCCATGCAACACAGCCTCCTCTACATACGTGAGTGTGTAACACTTACAAGGCTGTGTCTCACTGCCAGTAACACTTGGCTCCTCCCACCGATGCAACACTTTTTTGTTATCGTCCTTCATCTGTAGAAATCATTTAGCAAGATAGAGTTTTGTCAACTGCTACTAACTCTATGTTTTCTTTATCGTGTACTTGTTTACCTCCTGCAAAGCTCTCCTTGTTCCTGCATAATATTGGAAAATTTTCATTAAGGGGGTATGTGTTTCGTTCAGGAATCTTATGTCCTCTTCAGGATTTGTAATCACTATTTCGAAATGGTGGTTGAATTATTAATAATTTGTGTTTTATAACTTATTTGTGTGATTTTTTGTCATTACTGTCATACTGCCATACTGTTGACGGTTGGTGTTGTTGGTGTTTTATTATTGTTGGGGTATTCTTTAAGTTAACAGTGTACTGTTTGTTGGTTGAGTACAGTACAGTGCATAACTCCATGTTTTGTTTGTGAAGATGGTACGTCGTATTACGAAACGTATGAATTGTTTGCGCGATACTGAATCTTGCAAGTGTCACAGTTCTTCTGTACCTAGATGTCCACAGTCGTTACCTCATCGCACTATGGGCAATATATTTCGCCTTGTACTTTCTCTTGTCAGAACAATAAACAGTTCTCTAGTTTGGTAGTTCATATTTCATTTATCGGCATTGGTTAGTATGAACGTTTCATCACGTATATATGCCTATGAAACTTGATCTCGAATTCATGATTTCACTCACTTTTCATTACAAATCGGGCCAATGTAATCAGCATAACTTAACTCGCAATAGTTAGTTGTTTACAAGTCTGCTAAATTTGCATCGACACGATAAGGGCAGACCTAATTAGCTTACAAAGTCTTGCATTGTTAGATTCATTAACTGGTTTACGACGTGCTCATCCAGATACGTTGATTTAAGCAGCTGCATTTGTTGTTCACATAATCACTAACTTTGTATTTTGTTTCGTATTGTTTAACTAGAAGACCATTATTATTAGTACTACGACGCATTTTTCATCCACGCTGGTTCAATTCAGTAATGGCATCCATTCATTAATCCAAAATGGCCACCTGGACTTAAACAATTTAATAGCCATGATATAACTTTGTCCATAGAAATCCTGGACACCCCAATAAACGAAAAAAACCTTCTGTCCGGGCCAGGCAATGATCACAAAAACAACCAAAACATGAAGGGACCTTATAAAAAAAAATGGTAATAAAAAAGGGTTAGCGGACCATTGATAAAAAACCTTAGTGCAAAACGCGGACCCCCTGATGTAATATTTTTTATATTGTTACTTTACTCTGTCCATGGTCCACGTCCTCCAACCCTTTCTATGGAGATTTGTATTAAATATGACCTTGCATATTAAAGTACAGCCGATTGTGTATTTTATTACATATATGCGGGGATTATGGCGACAAAAAGCTGGCCATTCTCTTTTAGCCCTAGCTTACAGATGCAAAACCTCGGGTGCCCTATACCTGGCGTTTTTTAACCTTGTCTCGATAATGTTTTTATAGAGATTTGTCCCACGGGGTAAAAAACTGACTGGCCTAAAAACAGCTGGTATCATCAGGGACTTTTAAAAATGGAGCACAAGCAATTAAAATGTAATAAAATTGATAAAACTGAGCATGAAATTTATGTCAGTACAATTAAAGATATAAATTATTTTTAAGTATAGGCTTTCTGATATTCGTGAAAAAATATTCTTGATTTAAACCAATTTTATGGAAATATTATTAGAGAAATATGTCAAAAAATTAGATCTGAAGAAAATTACTGAAATAAAAAAGTAAGTAATTCAATATACAATTTAGAGAATCGTTTAAATTATCTAAATTTCAAAGTATTGTGATTTCCTACACTATCCAAGTATACTTATCTCGTTGCTATCAGCTGGGGTTGTTAGGAGGTACCGTGACGTCAGCGAGGGTACTTGATGATGTTTTAAGAGAGGGACCCAAGTAATACATCTCGCAATGGTAAAAAAGGTAGCGTCGAAATATAAGTAAATAACGGTCGTTATGATGATCCAGCCACTTTGGGGTCCTGTTACCAACGGCCAACTTGGCTACACTTGTGAGTTGTGTGCATCACAGAACATTGCGGTGCTCAGCCACCTTCCGCTGAAACTGTTCCAAAGTTGGCTATCCAACTACTTGAGGCTTGAAGAAAAGAAAAACACTGAAAATTCCACAACAATTGATGTAACAAAAGAGAAAAACAAACTGTTTCTATTGTAATGAGCAATATGGGCGAGTTATAATGGAGTGGAATTGTTATTTTGTGTGTAATCTGTTAAAATTACGTTACGTCCGTAAAACCTGACCAGTATATTTTGTACACTACCACTATCCAAAAGTGTCTGCTTTTTGATTTTTTGATTTAAAAACAAAAAGTAAAAAGTTCTTCTTTTCTAGTTTTCTTTTAGTTTTCTTATTATACTGTAAATTGAATCTTCTTATGCTATTACTTGTAATTATCTTGCAACGATGTCATACCCAGTCTTTATAATGCAATGTAACGTCCTATAATAGTTTACGGTGCAACCTACGTATATTTGGTAATCACTTTGCCTCAGCCTTTTGCTATCATGTTGTAGTTTTCTAAATTTAAATGTTGTTTAAATAAAATAAATGTGACAAAATACAAATATTGTTGCATTTGTTTATTTGTTTCATAATGTCAAGGAAAGGGAGTCAACTGTAAATATTCACTTTGTGGTAAGGACAAATGTACAAAAATAGTATATGCATATATACACAAAACAATATAACATAATTAAAACAAGCTAACATTAAAAAATAGTTTAATACAAACTGACATGGAACAACATCTTTAAGGTAATAAAATATGAATGCAAAGAAAAGTAATGAAACAAATAATTATTGCCGAGCAAAAATAAATCATTCTAGTTTATTTCGAAACGCCTTTGGTGTCCATTTGTAAATGATTTTGTTATTTGTTGAAAATGTTGCTATTGAATGATCGATGTCATATTGTTTCCAAACATTTAGTTTAGCTTCTCGTATTGGCAGCCCTGCGTGAGCTATACTCGAATGCCTCGTCCACAGCAATGCAATGAAAGCTTCGCGCGGACGTAAATCTTACACTTTGACGAGCCGTCTACCTGACAAAACACTCGCTCATAATTTAGCATCAAATTATCACCATGGTTACCCAACGCGTCACCTGGTCATGAAAAACAAAAACAAAACTCGTCGCCGGGAGATGGTTCAAAGGTTAGGGGTGTTGAATGTTTTGCTCGTCGCTTTTTATGCCATCACGAAACACCTACGAGGCTGTTTGCTACTCGTTGTAAAACACACAGGGAAAATAAACTCCTTGGAAAATGTTTTGACAGACGGAAAAATGAAATGCTGCGTGTCTTCATAGTCGGGGATCTAAACAGAATAAATAGCGAGACATTTTATTCACAATCACAACAGGGGTTTTTAGTTTCTACCAAAAATGTAGTCAATATACAATTAATATGCACATCTAGTTTACAAAACTAAATAAAATAAATAATACGTTTTATAACTTATAATTTATGATGTTGAAATTTGGAAGTGTGTATGTGCGTGGGTGCGATTGTGATTGTGATTGTGATTGTGATTGTGATTGTGATTGTGATTGTGATTGTGATTGTGATTGTGATTGTGATTGTGATTGTGATTGAGATTGTGATTGAGATTGTGATTGTGATTGTGATTGTGATTGTGATTGTGATTGTGATTGTGATTGTGATTGTGGTTGTGATTGTGATTGTGATTGTGATTGTGATTGTGACTGTGATTGTGATTGTGATTGTGATTGTGATTGTGATTGTGATTGTGATTGTGATTGTGATCGAAGAAGTTCAATGATGATTCATTTAAAGTCCTGGACAATGGACTGCATGGAGAATGTTGCTCTCAATTCAGTCAATGTAGGAGATTCATCGGTGATACTAACGCCACTGCACTGACTTGTGGGTACTGCACTGACTTGTGGGTACTGCACTGACTTGTGGGTACTTATCTTCATATCTTAACCTGTTGGTAATCTAGGAATAACATAATATGTAGTGTTTACCCATTCATCACACTAATAATGTGCACTGAACCAAGAGAAATAAGGGCTGTATGTACCCTCCCCAACCCCTTGATTCAGTTTTCTAAAGCCCGATTCATAATTGAAATAAGAGTTGCAATAGTGAAATAGCAATAAGGTTTAAGCGAATTGGAACATGCAATAACAATGCTGTGATTCACAACAGCTGTCACAGTGGATTGAAATAGTCATAAGAATTGAATCAATTCCATTTCTTATTTCAACTTCCCGTGATGCACCTTATGACGAACCAATCAGAACGCAGAAGAGCCATACTAGAAAGTCAACTACGGAAATCAAAACAAAAACAGTGGCACCGGATATTTTGCTGTTATAGTCAATGATAGTAAGTACACAATTAAGGCGCTGCTTTGACTACTGAAATAAACAACTAGTCGTCGGTTGTGAACCAGTTGCTTGTTATTTCACTATTTCACTGTTTCTTATTGCAATCTTATTTCAATTGTGAATCGGCCTTAAAGTATACACAATGCTCACCATTTTAACTTTGAAATTGTAAGATTGACTTCAGGAAGTGCTTACATTATTTTGTCACATTTTGCAGCTGACGGTTCCGTCAATATTACTATTTTACCCAACTTCCCTAGTATACACTATAGCAGGGCCTACATTTTTTTTTTTTAATAAATAAAACGATACACGCTGTTGACAAATTATATCTTGTTATTATAGTGGCTCCAACGTAGCCATTCACATATTAGCCTACTATACTATATCGATCGTTTTAAACCCCCTACAGATGTTAAAAACCAAACAAAAATCCGAACTAAGAATCGAACCCTGGAAACACTGAACGTTGCACTGTGTTCATATAAAGAGGTAAAGTATCAACATGGCAGTGTTGTTTGTCTACAACAGCTAGCGGCTAGGACAGCTCTTATCCTGTCCCCCAGCGAGGCTCTAGTGGACATAGCGAGCGTGGAGGATGTAGGGTGATATGGGAAACAGGAAGCATCATAATATGAGATCAACATGGCAGTGTTGTTTGTCTACAACAGCTAGCGGCTATAGGACAGCTCTTATCCTGTCCCCCAGCGAGGCTCTAGTGGACATAGCGAGCGTGGAGGATGTAGGGTGATATGGGAAACAGGAAGCATCATATGAGATCAACATGGCAGTGTTGTTTGTCTACAACAGCTAGCGGCTAGGACAGCTCTTATCCTGTCCCCCAGCGAGGCTCTAGTGGACATAGCGAGCGTGGAGGATGTAGGGTGATATGGGAAACAGGAAGCATCATATGAGATCAACATGGCAGTGTTGTTTGTCTACAACAGCTAGCGGCTATAGGACAGCTCTTATCCTGTCCCCCAGCGAGGCTCTAGTGGACATAGCGAGCGTGGAGGATGTAGGGTGATATGGGAAACAGGAAGCATCATATGAGATCAACATGGCAGTGTTGTTTGTCTACAACAGCTAGCGGCTAGGACAGCTCTTATCCTGTCCCCCAGCGAGGCTCTAGTGGACATAGCGAGCGTGGAGGATGTAGGGTGATATGGGAAACAGGAAGCATCATATGAGATCAACATGGCAGTGTTGTTTGTCTACAACAGCTAGCGGCTAGGACAGCTCTTATCCTGTCCCCCAGCGAGGCTCTAGTGGACATAGCGAGCGTGGAGGATGTAGGGTGATATGGGAAACAGGAAGCATCATATGAGGACGGATTATTGACCATCCGTTGTGTTGGACCCACGAGATCCCTCAACAATGTCCGGTGTCCCCAACCCGACACGTCCCGGTGATAAGTCATAAGTGCGTCGTTGTGCGTGTGTTGCGTGTGCGTGTGCGTGTGCGTGAGCTTTGACGCAATCTTGGCCTTGCTTCATGAAGGTGAGTGGTGAGCTCCATTTACAGTCAGAGCTCAAAAAGCGCCAGAATTGAGAAGGTTTTCTTTTCGTATCTTTAAAACACATTTTAAAAGTTAAATTTTGGGTACTTTAGATTCATCACCTAGTTTTTATCAAGTTCTACATATAACGGAAAAAAATGTACGAAAAATTGATCACTTTTGAATTAAATCCGATGATAGAGATTGAACTATCGGATTTAATCCGCATGTCATAATTTTTACATATATATTTCCAGTTTTCTGTATAGATCCTAATAATAAAAATACTAACAGAAAAAGTTAAATTCCCACGATTTTGAGCTCTGACTTCGGTTTACTTAATGGAAGATATGTTTGTGTTTTGCCAAAAATTAACCTATAACTTACTCTCAAGACTATACAGTCAAGTTACTAAATCGTTTGGTAACGTACATTGTTACTAAAACATGAGACACAAAGTAGCCAAAATGTCACACTGATCACAAACTCTTGTCTCAAGTAGAATTCGATGTATGCACATTTGTTCTGTCACTTTGTCAATGTCACTTGATATATTCGTATATTTTAGAAAATTGATATACGTGCAGGAATCTGTTGTCTGAGTTACGCCTTCAGTTGTAGCTCTCTCCGTTGTAGTAATTAGCTGCACAATTACTTGTTCGTTTAACTGTCGAGCTGTCGTTACGTCACTCACAATACGATAGCAACACTCACTCCAACTCTGAACTATCAACAGACGAGAATTAAATTCCAATATTATAAAAAAAATCTCATAACAGCATTTTTTCAAAAATACTTTACAACGTTCTGTTGGTTGGCAATAATTTCCCCATTAAATAGTAATTAGTCAACCGCACAAGAACTCTGCACAATCTGGTCGCGCTGTCGTCGCAGAGACAAAGAAATGCAAGTCAGGATTTCATTTGGAAACATATCTCAGTCTACTGTCAGCTGTTCCGCTGCATTGTTGGGTACACACACGGCACAAACCACACCGGCCAATTACCAAACACGCATTAGTTAATTAATTGACTAATTGCCGTGTGTGTCCGTATGTTAAAATATACCTTTTATGTAAATCTACATGTATGGTGTTAGCAACGAACGATTCATTCTGATAACAATATGAATATATTTGAATGTATACATAACTATGTAATCATCATGCAAATTAAAAACAAAACGGAAAGTAGTATTTAACATTTAAATTTTGAATGCTGCTTACTAGCCAGACAACAGATAATAATTTATAAACAATTATTTAAAACACAATATATTAATTGATTGACTGTAAGATGTAACAGCTTTGATACATTAACAAAAATACAACAGAAACATTCTGAAAATGAACTGTAACACTTACGATGCAAACATTTAACAGTAACACAATGTTTCTCTGGTGACGAAGTCTAACAGGTGGAATTCAAAGTAACCCTAACCAGTGTCGCGTTGCGTTTTACCGGTGTACTCTTCGCTTGATACGAACTTTACCTTCATATCTCTATTCAGTATTCATTATATATAGATAACAAATAGGTGAGGTGCACGATTTGGTTTGGGTAGGGTTCGTATTTCACACACTCTAGTCAGAGTTTGAATATCCCGTTTGTTGATATAGAATGGAACCACTATATACGTATACATTGCCCTAATAATTAGTTAATAATTTTTCGAAGGAATACCCGTTACAGGGTGCACACCAGCTTTACCTCTTCCCCCTCTTCAGGTGACTAACTAGGTTACTAGGGTGTTTGGATAGCTGGGAATGAATGTCCGAGGGATATTAGTAGGACTCAATCCCAACATGCGCCTTGAAAACTGAGGAACACCTCAGAAAAAAACTTCAGTCAGGACTGCCGGTGGCCGAAAACGAACCGGTGACCTCTCGAATTAGAGTCTCGAATTCTACCGCTAAGCCACCTCTATCGGTTATTGCCCTAGGCAGGCTTACGCGGGCCGAGTCAATAATTAATCTTGGCTTTCGGGTATCGCCGTTGCGATCGCTAATATGCTACTATACATTGCATTAACAGCACACGGAAACAAAACAAGCACCAATGCCACCAGGAGAGATGATCATGGTCGCGACAGGGGTCGAACCCATGGGCGAACCGGTAGAGCGGGCGAGAGGTGGACTGGACCACTGGTAAGGAATGATACAGGACTGTCATAGTTGTAGATTGGAGTTGGATCAAGTAGATTCTTACTCTGTGACTCACAGCACTCGAAGCGTCAGTTATGCATCAATCAATATTAGCGATCGACTTGACAATACTAAAAAACTAAGACTAATCAATCTATCAATGTGACTGGTGTACATGTAAACGGTGACTCTGAAGCCGTCTATAGCAGCAAAACACACAATAAAGTGTATAAATGTTCCTCACTAAAAAACAGTTTGGATAGACTATAAATAAAACTTTATTTTTTTCATTTTTTTAAGCAACATACTTATATTTTTATCACGGATAAGCGGGAACTTCTCGCCGCAAGAAAGTATACGACACGTTTTGCAATGGACTGTACTGCAAGTGATAATTCGTTTGCTTTTAATTGGGGCTACGGTGGACGATCCGCCACTGGACAGGTCGAGAAGAATGCTCGCGATGCGCGGACTCACAGACTTCATCTCGTAGAATTCGTCCTTGCATCTCTCTCACTACAGACTACTCGAAGATCTTGAGCTGCAGACGCGGAATGCCAGTCCAGGGGTCTCAATGTCCGTTTGCTAATTATGCTATTGCTCATGGGTTTACAGATGGAAGTATTGTAGAAGAGTCTAGGGGTCTAGGCTAAATGTTGCAAAAACTGTAGTTATGATTGACGTTGAGAGATGGCGACACTAATGTGGGGAATCCCTTTGGGAATCCCTGCATTCTGTTGGCGTAAAAGAGAATTATAGATTTCCATCAATCTGTTGGAACCACACACTTTCAGAGTAATCCTCCAACTATTAACATAAGTCCATATTTATTACTATTACTAACTAGAATAATACTGTATAATGTTATATATTTATAAAGTAACTTTAGCTCCTATTTATCTGAGTATGATTTGAACCAAATTGTATACTATAATTACTAAAGATTAGTAGGCTATGATACATTATTATGTACCTGCTTCGGTGTTATCAAAGGCTCTTTTGCAAACTAATTTTAAAAGAGTGTATCATTATCCCCTGTTCGTAGAAACGCACATACGACCTTCTCCCCTATTTCCTGTTCTGATCCTTCTGTGTAAGTATTACAAATAACCCCATGGGTGATGAGTTAAAATAATATGGTGATGAACGATAATAGCATACAAGAACTAACTACATCTTGCGTGAATGAAATCTCTTGAGTTTTACGAATGTTTAGTATAAATTACACACTGACATGATTATTAATTTGAAATTTTAACAGACTTTCAAGCAGGAACTATCTTGAACACCAAAAAGCAAGTGATTCACTAAGGTTATTTTTCTTGCAGAAGTTTCCTGACACTTGTGCTCAATTCAAAATAATTCTTATACGTAAAAGAGGCAATACGTGCCGATGTTATTGACAAACAATAAAATTTGATGATTATTGACCGTTGTCAGTTTACGAACAATATGCATGTCGACATTATTATTATTTTTATCATCATTATTATTATTATTATTGTTATTATTATTATTTTTATTATTATTATTATTATTATTATTATTATTATTATTATTATTATTATTATTATTATTTTTATTATTATTATTATTATTATTATTATTATTATTATTATTATTATTATTATTATTATGATTATTATTATTATTATTATTATTATTATTATTATTATTATTATTATGATTATTATTATTATGATTATTATTATTATTATTATGATAATTATTCTCTGATACGTATCGTAGGCAACCCGAATCTGAAGTCATCTGAGTCTTGGCACAGACAGCGTACAGTTACAAACAACCATGGTTTACAAAGGAGGCCAAGTCAGGCCTCAGTGCCCAGCACGTGTGGTCACCCCTGTCTCGGAATGTTATGTTACACATCCCAGTGGTCGGCGACCTTCCGAACGACCTTCACTTTTTACCCGCGCAAAAAACACATTCGATTTGCGAATTTCTTAGATAACCACGACTTACTTGGTCGGTCTTCACTGCAGTCTGTTTCCCATACCCGATCTGATAATACACATTAGTATTACATTACTGCCGCTTCACGGGTGAATACGAGCAACTCATAACGAGTGGCGTGCAAGCGGGGAAACAACTTTTGAAAATTGAAATAAATATTTTAATAGTAGGTAATTAATGAATTCCTACTGGAAGGAGGGAGGGGGGTAGGGGGGGGGGGCGTATGATATCTTCCAATTTTATAGTTTCAAATTTCAAATGACTTTGTTTCTGGTGAGGCAGATCAACATTAAGACTATATACCCGATTTCGGCCGGTTTAAATTTGCTTTAAAATGCTTAAATGCTTTAGAATTGTCAAAAAGAAAACCAAAATACATCATCTTTAGAGAATTTAAAGCTTTTTCTTATTAATGTTACTCTGTACCAATAAATATTTTTCGTTTTTTAAATTACTTATAGTTAAATTGTGAATGTGTCAGTGCAGCAATATCACAATCCAAAAGTTAAATTAGATAATTTAAAAAACAGAAATATTTATTGAAACATTTAAACATTTATAAGAAAAACACATTAAATTTTCTAGGGGACACCAAATTTTGGTTAATTTCGGAAAATTATTAAGGGTTTTATAGCAGCTTTAAAAGTGTAGCCAAAGAGAAGTGGCAAGCGATAAGGTGTCACTGCCACCTCTGAATATAATGGCGTTGCGCTCATCCATTACGTGGGGTGTAATTACCGCAGACGGTCGCGGATGCAACATGAAGCTGCAACGAAAAGTTGATAAAACGCGATAAAAAAAAAATTACACCTCAATAAGGAAACGAAAATCTTCTCCCGCATAGAAAGTTTTATCCGCGCAATGTGGAATATTATTATTATCAGTCTCGTGATTTCCGTCATAATCCGTGTCGGGCACGAAGCGTTTCAATATTCAATTACACGCCCGGTGTTGAACTGTTGATTGATATGACGCTGTTGCCGACCGAAGAGAGTCCGACAAACGAGCGGGGAAACGCTATTTACAAAACAATCAGTGTACGCACGCAAACAGTCTGTGGAAGATTATTTCTTTGAAACTAATTTGAGGTGCACGAAATATTATTTTTATTAAAATGTCTTGATTTGATTATAATGTTAATAATTGTGAGTATTAATTTCGTCTGTGGAAAACGGTCGAAAATAATGGTTGAAGAAAGAGTCGCGGTTAGCTTTAATTAAAAACAATCTAGAGCTATAGGAGGTTTTTCGGGTATTTGCAAATTTCTTCTGTTTAGTTTCAATCTTTGAGTCAAAACTAAGGTCCCTCAAATTTATCCTAATTAACGTTTTAAGCAATCGCCAATTACAAACATTGTATTTGATGTACAAACAGGATACAATTTATGAAGATATAATACATATATATTATTTTGTTTCAATTTTGACGGGGGATGGGGGGGGGGGGGGGGGGGTCGAAATATTATTAAATATTAAAATACTTGATAACGTAAAATCTATAAAAGAATACATACCAAATATTTAATACCTGATTTTACTACGCCATGGAAAAACATTGATCTACATGTTTACATAATATAACGATTACCTAAATATTGGTACCAACATGTGGTTTTACAAATAAAATTACTTCAAATCAATTATCAGGAAAACCATTGAATTTATCCGTATACATTACTGAACATATCTGCAATTGAGTTACAAACTTCTATGTGGTACACAACTCATTATAATTATATTACAAATTCAGCATTGTCCCAAAACAATGACACTATCACAATACTCTATTACTGCAGTTTAGCTACAGCTCAGGTCTTAGCTCGAGGCCCGGTCGCTGCAATCTTCAGCCCCCACCACAAATGACAGTCATAAAACACTAGAGCGCTATTGCATCGTGCATCGTACACGACGCCTTGGCTGGATAATGAGTCCAGACTGTAGCTCCCTATTAAGATCGTGTGTTATCTAC
>OX246740.1:38206237-38390760 GCA_945910005.1 Isoperla grammatica
CAGTGGTCAAACCTTTGCCTGGCCCTCAGCAAGGAGAAATAAAAATATTACCATTGTTTGGCGAGTTGCAAAGCATTGTTGTCCGCGCTTTGACCATAGCGGTCACTAGAATGGGTCGTCTCACGTCAATCATTATGCGTTGTCATCCGCGGACGTCCCCCCTCTGTCATAGGGGAAGGTGACCTGAGCACACTGACCGTTTTCGGTTTGATTTTGGTCTTTGGACTACCGTAAAAACATCTGTTACAATGAGTGCGACAAAGAACCGAGATATTAATAGTGCCGTGTGGAAGAGAGATGGTCATAGCTTGACAAAGAGAGGAGATTGATTGTGAATGAAATGGAAAGAGAGAGAGATATATAGACAGAAGTCAGGGTTTCCGAATGGAATATAAAAGATTACTTCGACGTTTTCATATTTCGGCGTTTTTGTCGTGTTTTCTTTTTTTGCAGTGTCATCCTACGAATTGGTTTTCGGTTTGTGGATTTTGTTTAGTGTTCAGATATTTTGACCAAAGGTTGGCTTATGTATGTGGATGATTGTGCATAAAACTTTTGCGATGATGCATTGCTCGATATATGAGTTTACCGTCCGTCGTCTCGTTGACATTACGTCACACCTAAGGCCTACTATAAGACCCCCCCCCGCCCCCCCCCAGTTGTCCCCCTTTAGCATGACCACACTATTAAAGGTCTCGAGCTGTGATTCACGACACCCTGTGCAAAATATGGTTGTTTAGTATTAATGCGTTAACATTAACATTGAACAATTCCTTCGAAAGTTGTAACAAAATCACTTTGATAATTTTTGAAAAAGTAGATGGAGCCTTGTTTTTGAGATCTTCTTTATTTAATGCATTTTCTGTTTTTGTATATTCCGCCTGCCAAGTACTGTCTTTAGTATTTTGATAATTTTGTTGATAGTTTCAATGTATCACTATTTTCCCAAGCAAACGTTTTTAAGAAGAAGAATACTACTATGTTACTAGATCTTTAGTTATATTATATTGAATTAAAAGTTTAAGCAGCCGAAGAGCTTCTGGACGATACGAATGTATTGACGTGTATGTTAAAAATAAAATTGGCCCACTTGCTCTGTAATAAGAACTCTGTAAGAAGAAGACTGTAATAAGATAAATATCATTCAATATACCTACAGTATAGACTGCTTTCCTGTAATTAACTACACATCAATAGAAAGAAATAATAAGGGTTGATTTTATTTTTAAGTAATTACCATTCATTTAGATGCATAATATGTTCATAGTTCAATAACAATACTTTAGACAATAATTATGTCGAATTCTTTGTGAGAACAGAAACATCCCCCCCCCCCCCCCCCGGATCGTTGCCCCTTTAACACAAAACAACTAGATGGTGTCAAGTTGTATCATTAGCTGAAATGATCATTACGACGGTAGTTTACGCGAGTAATGTGTACGCGCGTGGAACTGCAGTAAAATAATGATCGTAGCGGCCGCGGTTGAAGCCTGGACAAGCGTTCACTTTGCCAACAGCCGTTTAACATTTAGTGCATCTCGCCAAGCTGCTTGTCAGAACGAATTATCATAGGAAATTTATTAGCAAAAAGGGAAAATACCAATAGAAATATGAATCCAAAAGAATTGGTCAGTTTTCGTGGCAGCTGCTTTATTCAAATCTGTATAGTTTCCCCGTGTCCGAAATGTACTGCATATAAAATAATAACATTAGGACGAATAGTTAGTAAATAGCGGTGTGGGGATGGTTTTTACGTGTGGGGTGTGTTTCGCAAGGGAAGGGGGAGGGTGGGGTGCGATCACAAAAACCAGGGACTTTCACACAAAACCCTCCGATCCCAATCTCCATGCTCATCCAGGGCCAAGTGTCATTTTTCATGAGCTGATGCTTCCGCCTATAGGGGGGTCACTCTAAGAGAAATTATCGAGGTCATCCATACAAAAAAATAGCCAAAGATTTTATTAATATTTTTTTTACATTTATAAGGTATCTGGCTCCTGGAAATTTCTGGAAGTAACTAAATTGATTCTGTTCACTATGACGGTTCAATTTGGTTTCGGTTAACATGTGTTGTTATGTTTTCGCTTTTTTGTAACATAATTGAGGCAGCTCGCATACAGAAAGTTACTCTTATGTGCGGGCTTTCGCAATCTTATTTTCGTATACTTTGCATTTGATAAAAGGGTATTAAAAAAATTAAATGATGAAGAGTTTCTTAATAAATCGTATTTCTTTTGTTTAGAGGACGGGTTCCGTGGGGTTTTCTCTTTGGTACTGTCATACAACGATAATTTGTCTATTTATTCATTTTTTAAAACATAAGCCATACGTCAGTATTTACTTTCTAACTATATCCCAGTTAACTAAAAGCATTGTAAAATGAATGCTTAGAACACATACTTGTAACCTTACGTTTACTTCAGTAGCTGATGAAAATAAAGTGAAATTCTTGCTCAAATCCAGGCACGTTATTATTATTACAGCTTTTCTAAGCTTCGAATCATAAGGTCTCGACCTATCTTCGGGTTAGCTGTTTTAAGCAGTGAGTTAAAAGTTTAGTAAAAATAACTCAAATGAGTTATAATTAGTTTAGAAAAATCATTTATGAAGTTCGTTTATTTTATTTTTTCAATTATGTATTACTAACTTTTGAAATTATGCAATTTCGTGAACTCTGTTTTCATAACTTATAAGAATTAATGATATAACTTGGGTACGACGTGTAACTGTTATTTGTATTCGATCTATTTCAATTTTTAACAGCAACTGGGCCCGCGATTCTGAATCGGCGTCGATAAGTTTAACCCGAGTTTTAGTCGTTAAAAGAAGGCAGTGAGCCAATCACCGCCTTGCATTCGCCTACTGTAACGACAAAAAGCATGCGTTAAACTTATCACGGCCATTCAGAATGACACTTAAATCTTAAGTCATGAACTCATGGCAAAGACAGTTGTTTCCAGATGGGAAGGGTGTTGTCATTATTGTAGAATTAAACAATATTTCAATTTCACGAGTATAGGCGTATACATGACAAGAGATTATTATTTAGTGAGAATGTTTGGTTTAATATTTGTATAACATCCTTATACACTGAAGCGTAATACAATTCTTCGTTACAAGTTAATGAATCACCCCATTTATCTACTGACTCAATAAGAAGAGGTATGGAAATGAAACATGATTTACGATACGATACAATCGAAAACTAGGCAACATTGTATTCTTCATCAATTAAAATAATGATGTTAAGTGTAAACCAATCAAACAGTCTAAAATAAGGGAAATGAGGCAAGTAGGCCTACATACATTATGTTGGGTTGTAACTCGCTCGCTCTCACAGGTCTCCGTCTAGGTACCACATGAGTGGGTTGGCTTAAAATAAAATTTCAATAATGCAAACATTGACACTGCTGAAAGTTGACTAGTTTTTGTCTGTGTGCCTGATAAGAACCGTCAGCTGCTCTGCAAATGTGTTCTAAACTCAACGGATTGATATCACCTGAATCCAGAAAACATTCCTTGTATTACGTATTGTTCTATGACGATGCATCTTGAGTTAGACTTTAGTAAGAGTTTGGGCCAAAATCTTGTTAGTTCCAGAAGACAACGCATGTGATTAACATATTCCCTCATACTAAAGTAAAGCTTTTATGCCATATATCAGTAGTATGCATTAATTTAATACATATCAAATCAAGTTGGTTTTACAAGAATTCTTTTGCTAGCAAATACCAAAATGAAAATAAAGATAGCCAAAGAACCGTCTTGTTACTGTTGTGCCAAATAACGAAGGTAAGTTAATTTTCAATATTTAATTATATTATTCTAATTTCTAATTATTCACGCAAAACAAACAAAATACTACAAAACATTCTCAAGTATCCCCAAGTATTCACTAAAAAGTTTAAATTTTCATGAACAATATATAATATACGGATATGGTACTAGGCAGATGCACAACCTATATAAAACGCATTACGTACTATTAATATTTGTCGGTTTTCCAATAAGTCAGGCTACGTCTATATATGAGTCGTGTCTGAGACTCTCACAATATGAATTTGTCGGGCCCTCACAATGGTCAAACTGTGGTCAACGTCCCTTCACCCCCCCCCCCCCCCCCCCCCCCCCTCCCGAGGGACCGCGCCGGCGTGTGATACAGGTTAAAGGGCACATCGAGGGCCCATTCTTATGGAAATACGATTCAAATTTCGACAGCAAAACGGCTGTTTGGGATTTTTGGCTGTTTTAAGGGGATTTAAGTGAATTATGAGGGTTGTTATTTGGCCGGCCGGCATTGCAAAGAACATCGAGGGTCCATTCCAAGGACTTTGACAAGTAGACGATCCCATCTAAACATTCTTATGAAGAAAAAAAAAAACTGATGCTTGAGATTACATCTGTGGGTTACGTGAAGGAAATTCGGAAGTTATGAAAATAAATCTAGTTGTTAACAGCGGTTGGTTCAAACTGTGCCGCGCAGTTTCGGCGGTTACTCGGCTGCGCACGCAACCTTCGGGATATTAGTATGCGAACTGTATCGCTACAGTTATACTTGGACGCAATATTCCACTCGTGTTTGTTGGATGGTACATAAATTGGTTAACTCGTTTTCTCGGGTATTTTGAATGGACCTTTGTAGACACTCAAATGCTAAAAATTCACTCTCAAGTGATTAGGTAAAAATAAATGTAGTTTTATTTCGAGTTTCTTTGAAATTGATTTTTGGTGGATTTATAATTTCTTCAAAAAATGTTCTGCATCATAATTTTTTGTGTCACTTGGTATGCCATTCTTCTTGCCAATTCTTTTCAGATGTACATGACGTACAATCTCATTCTTTTTTAAAAAATATTTTTGGAGGTGTATAAGTCTATTCGTTGTTTTAATGACACTATTCTACTCTTTTAATTACTAGTAATATCCACTCTCAAATTTTAAACTAGTGTGATTCACTTTTTGCCTTTTTGGCTGAATTAGGGAATAATAAATTAAAATTAATTTCAAAGAAAAAGGAATTTCACTATATCCATTACAAACAGGAAATATGTTGGATTACTATACGATTGACAATAATAATAATAATTACATTGGCGATATATTGTACCGTATATTATTGCAATAGACAAATCTAGAATGATACTGCATCGCCTTGTAAGACATGGTAATAGTGAATAAATAAATAAATATATAAATAATACTAGGTCAATGTTATAGGTTTAGGCATGTAAGTTCTCATCAATAACATAAATCAACAAATTGATATGTTCACTTCACGTATGGCGCTGTTTCTTTACGGTAAACAGCTTTAGTCGCCCCCCACGCGTGGCAAGGCCGCCCCGTGCGCTGGGGGGGGGGGGGGGGGGGGGGGGGGGGGGGGGGGCAGCGGCCGCTGTCGCTCCAGTAAGCCCTCTTTTTGACTGAAAAGACTATTTGTATTCATATGGGATTTATTGTATCAGTAATTTGTGCCCCACAAAACGTCCAGCGTCCATTCTGCTCGGACAGAATAGATTGATCTCTCGCCTTATGCTCATTTCCTCTGCGCGGACAATGTGCGCAATCGTGTGACGAGCGTCCGTTGGCGTGAACACCTCCACGTGGGTTAAACTACTTGGCAACTTATCGTGAAGACAAACAAAGTAACTGAAAATGATTATTCAAAATATGATTTACTTTAAAATTCACTAAAAAAAAAAAACGCTTTTAGACAAAATTTTGATGAGAATGGGAATTTTGGCTGCAAAACTGAATTGTGTCCCAGTTCAGAGCTAATTTTTGTAATATTCTACAATTTTCAATCTATGGATTAGTTTAAAACAGTTCTTCATTCTTTCCTCTCTTCCACCAGTCTTCATGTCTACACATCCCGTACTCGGTATTCTCTCTTCCACGTCTTACTATCTAAATCTCCGTCCCCCTTTCCCTCAATTACATTCTTCATTTGTTCATTCATACATTCCCAACTAAACGATCCCATCTTCTTTCATCATAGTTTATTTTGTCGTTATGTTTTCCAGTGTACTTCATTTGCCACTCTGTCTTTCCAAAGGACCTTTAGCCATTATGGCTCATAACACGTCATTCCACAGAAAAGGCAACAGTGGAAGATCACAGTTTATGATGGCAGATGTAGACTGTATAGGTATACTTATCTTACAGGTTATGGTAATCGCTGATAATTTGTCTAAATTACTTATAAAAATGGTCCATTTAATATTCCTATCAATTAACATGGAGGCTTTTTATTTTTGTCGTACTATATAGTTCAATTTAGTTCACTGTCACCTCTAAACGCTATCAGTATACATATAACACTGCCTTCACTTTTTAGTACAGTCTATAAATTGCCTTGTAATTGGTACGTTTGTTTTTGTCGCAAAAAAAAAAAACGTTGAAACAAAAGTTGAACTCAAGAACTTTTTCAGAATTTTTTTCATTCAGGCGGTTCAACAAGTTAAACGAAAACTTGGTCCGTCTAAAACATCATTTTTAACGTTACCATTTTACTGATAATAATACACAGTAAATTTCATGGATACAATCTTATGCTTTCATTCTGTGCTATATTGTTGTCCGTTTCCAACGTAGTTACTCTCCTCATTGTCTATAACTAGACTGCTTTGAAGTTAAAAGAATTAAATATAATTATGTTATAGATGTCACGCCCAATTTAAACCCCTTTCTTTCAGTCGATTTACATAAATTTAATGTAATTGTAACTAGATGTGGGACAATGAAGTGAGACGCACTCGTATTGTGTGCTCGAAGTAAGCAGAGTCCGCGCTCTAGTGGTGAAACGAAGAAATACGGTGTAAGAACTTATGGTAACAAACACAGCGATTGCAGGCTGAATGTTCATTCTCTGGAAGCACCTGAATATTTGCCCACAGTAGTTTTACGTGTTTTTTGCGCTTTCTCAAAAACGTTGAAAATTACGCTTAGCTTAGACACACAAAAAATAGTGTTGGATCACCTAAAAAAATCACGTGTTTGTTTGTATACATATGGACACAGTTACTAATCAGAGGGACTTTGATCATACTACACAATTTATTTAAATCAATAAAGTTGGCGTGTTATTTACTGCCTGTTTATAAACATAAATCATAAATCGACTCACTTGTTATGTACATTTACGTGCGGTGATTTTTATTGGGAATACATTAATTTCAAGCAGATGCTGTTGTGGTGGTTGTTATTTACGTGTATACGTACATCTACATGCTTGTATTTAACCTACACACAGTAAACACATCGATAATATTGCAATAACTAAATCAAATCAAACATACATTCATAGACGCATATCATTAGTATCTTCCTGTATGATCTAAGTATAGTTGTTTATGGTGTTATAAAAAAATCCTGAAATATTTCCCTCCTTCTTTGACGACCGCCGGAGATCTGCCCTGGGCCCTTCCTTGTACACGGTCAATTTAACATTCAACTTCACCCCTCCCACTTCACACCCGCCCACTTATTGAAACTTCCTACGTGCCTGATACCTCACAAATTAATAATGATACCGTTGACTTTAAATAAACGCTGTGAAACATATAGTGTTGCCTAAAACGTTGACGAGCGGTTACGTCGAGTTTTGTCGCAATATTCGCGATGCTGATCTGTGTTTTGTGCAAAACAAAACCCACTAGGCCGTTGGGGTGGCCGGTCGCGTTCTGCACCCCAGACGTATGTATGCATATGACCTCTTTTATCGGGCGCGGACAAAGCTTCACCCCCCCCCCCCCCCCTCCCCCACCCCCCGGGGGCAGCTGGCGGGCGCGCACCCACGTGCTCGCTCATTACCTAATGGCGTTGTTTGTTGGCCACTCACTTGCAATGAGGCTCATCGTGACGAGAACACAGCTGGATGAAGTTGTATCACTTGCTTGTACGTCATTACTTTGTTTGGTGTTTTGTCTTTCGTATCGCAGATATACAACAATGTCAAGTTAATAACTTGTTTTCACCGTAGATCTATAGTAAGTTTAACAATTTTTCGAAGAAAACCTGCCCAGGAACAATAATTGCATGTCCATCCTCAGGTGTTTAACAAGATATTTATTTATTTATTTTATTGTAATTAAGGCCAGTGTAGGGCAAAATGACCTCTTTAGCCTGATGAGGGATGATTGATGAATGATAATGAGGAAGGAAGGAGGGGAAGCCTGGTACCGGCACGTAGCCTACTCCTGTCGAAAAGTACCAAAAAGGGGACTATCGGCTTTACGTCCCATCCGAAAGGACAAGATATTGTGGTATCTGGAATAGTTGGAAAGGTATGTACGATGGCTGTTAGTATGACTCAATCCCATATTCACCTTGTGACTGAGGAAAACCTCCGGAAAAAACTTTCAGGTCAGGATTACACCGGGCGTGGCGGACCGGTCACCTCCTGAATTATAGAGCCTCGTGTGCTAGCACTAAGCAAGCATCTCTATCGGAATTACTTTGTTTATATAAATTGTTGTTTTATCTTGCGATTTATGTTAGTGCTATGAATACAACAAATAAAGGGTCAATCAAAACACTCAAGTACTTTGAAATGCTTTATAGCTACATTTTTGGTCGTTGTAGTGACACTTATATCATAGAGACAGAACATTTATAATATGTATTCAGACAAATATTTTCAACGAAGATTCTCTAACATGTAGATTGTCCTACGAGTTTGAGCTAATAAGACCTCTGTGTATTCGGTGGTTGGAATCGAACCCGAGCTCTTATATGAACGCTCATAGGGCCGCCGTGAATGTGGAGTAGAGGACGCCGTCATAGGGGTGCGACGAGCAGAGGGGTGCAACGATCATGTCCAGGGGTTATTGATAAGGGGAGAGCTGATTACTAAAGTGTTGTCGAGATTAAACGTGTCACTACCTGGGCTAGCTGAACCAGCCGCTCATTCTTTGAACGAAGCGTAGACTGATTGGCTGACGTAACGCGTGCAGTAGTGTAGATTGTTGAGAACGAGAACAAAACATTTAACTGATTTGTAGACTAGGGAAAATAATGAACATGTGTTGGCACAGTATAACTACGTGTGAGCTGGTATTAGATCAAAGTATAATATCAATATCAATCACATTCATGATTATTGATTATTTAACAGACGAAGGGTACGAAACCAGTCGTTTTTTCGTTACCAAAGTGTTATTTGGAATAATAAATTATAATAAAACTCAATAGTAAGTATACTAGATAAACATTACAATATTTTACTTAATCATGTAGTATTGTTAAAAACCCTTTGTATTCATTATAAATTTTTGTATTAGTATGCTGGATCCTTGTGACCTCCCCAACGTACTCTTGTTTTTCATTTCATCTTATAATGGACTAGTTTCTTCAGTTTTTCTCTATTGGGAATTTTTATAAATGAGCGTGTTTATTAAAATGTCGTAATTAAATCATTCTCGTAATGTCGACCGTACGTGTTCTGCTCAAAGTGCTGCCTCTAAAGCCGCACTGTTCATAAATGTCGAATGTCGTGTTTGGCTGAACTTGAACGAATAACTTATTGCTATATCACCAACAAGAAGGTGAACGAGTTGACCCATTTCGCCGAAATACCAGACGTCTCGTTGTCGAAAAGCTATTTTTGCCTTAAAGTATCAAAAGAGCGCATTAGTAGACTTATGTATATGACACAGGGTTGTTACCATACCAGATTTGGACCGTGTCGGAAAAGTCCTAGCAAAATCAGAAGCAGTCGTTTAAACGTTACGCAAACTTATGTAGTTTTGTCATTGTTACAGGAATAGTTGTTGGTAACGCCAACCTAAAGGTAGAAAAAATTAAAGGTAAAGGTAAAGGTAAAGGTAAGGTCCTCCTTTTTAAATCAGTTTTATAACTGAATAAGATATATATTAAATAAATAAATAAAATAAATAAATAAAACGTGGGTTAATTCCCCATACAGATGGTCATAATTTCGATTGCGTGTTTTGGGCCAGGATTTTCTAGCTTATGTAAACGGAAATGTATCAGTTGAATGCAATGACATTTACAATAATGTAAACCAAAACGGTAAACCAGAGCTGTCATAATACTGATACACAAAAATAAGTGGTTGAACGTATCTCAATGGATATGTAGGTCCGTTTGTAAGATCGCAGTGCACGTTTTACTCACAACTGCATTCGGAGGTTCTAATTAGTGGTTGCCATGGTGAAAACGATTATCGGATGTATTATTAGCTTTGAGATGATGAAACCAACTCTAAGGCCTGTCTGTACTCATAGTCTTACTTGGTGATTGCTTAGCTAATGTCAACGGTCAACCCTTTGGAACAATTGAGACAGTAATGAATCACTAAACTCTTGTGTCCTCTAGTGTGAAATTTTCGTAGCATATCTAATTATTTATTTATTTATTTGATGTCTATCCTATTCAGTTATAAAAACTGATTTACAAAGGAGGACCTTATACCTTCAGTTCTCATGAGGTAATGCAGACCTATATTCAAAAACTAAAACAAACTTAGAAATGCTTTCGCTAAGACAAACTACACATAAGGGCGTAAATAATTAAAAATAAACCCAAAGGATCTAACCAATTAAAAAATGTGCCCAAACATTATTTTGCTATAGTTTTGAGTCTCGACAGTGTTTTCCTCTGCACGTAACGAGGCTAATCTAGACGTGACGTGGCCACATTGTTTGTAGGTCCAACATATAATGTAGACCAACAACGCAAAGTCGTCGTTCGTTCACTCACTCCTTCCAAAGACCCACATACATACTAGAGTAATCTTAACGCGTATGTAAATGTGGGTTGAAACCCGGCCAACCTATACTTACGGCCGGGTCGTCTATTGTTGAGCCAAGGGTGCAGCAATAGTGACCAGAGTTTTTAAATTACATATTCCTCGCCATTGTGCTAGCTTGGTCTCTTGCTTGACTCTCTCTAGTCGGTTGAATGGAGGACTCGAACAAAACTGACCATCTATTATTTCATGTTACGGTAGGAAAGATGATGCTTCAAAACCCCTATACGTTGATTATATATGTTGTCCTACGATAATTATATGGTGCGGGAACATGACTAGTAATTTTCGGTGGTGTTACTGTAATTAATATTCTAGAGAAGTGTGTGGAGTAGAAATATAACGCTCGCTCGCGTCCGACATAAATAATAATATAACGTTATTTGGTGGCGATATAAATAACTCGATTGCGATTTATTTGCAAGTGGAGCGTTTAGGTGTGGGTTGTGGGCTGCTCGGAGGCAGTTTGGAGTATCGACACCGATCGTGGTGTAGGACTGAACGGAATATGAGAGTTATTAGGTCGTTGTGAACAGGTATTTGAAGAGGTATAAAGCTTGCGAATCGCTAAATAGGGTTAGGCTTAGGCTAGTTATAATGTTTGAAAATTGATTTACTGTGAACCAGTATATATACTGAGCTAAAGAAATAAACAAACAACCACATACAAACAAACAGTTACACAAACAGTTAACTCAGTAACAGTTAAGTTGAGTTTGTTTTACATGTAAAATTTGACTCCATGGTCTACAATTTTTCTTAAATACAAAACACAACAGAGTTCAAGTCAAATACTTATCAAAATAATTTCGAACTATAAACATTGCCATTATTGTCAACGGTTTTACAGTATTAATTTTAACATTTCTTGTTATAAAGGCTTGGTAATGTTAGAATTTATAAGTAATGCTTGTGCCTGTACCTGTTCTGTACCCGAAACCTGCTTTTATAGGACTTTTTTATAATCAATTTTTAATGTCATTTAGGGGAAACATACTACCCCAAACTTGTATGATGTATGATAGATTCATAGTATGCATGCATGGTATGAAACCATTGATACATTTACAACAATTGATTAGGAACTAGGTTTACACTAAAAAAAAAGGTACATTTTGAAAGCTAAATCATGTAATTACACTATTCAGGTAAAAGTTGTGTTGTCCATACCTACGTTTGATCGAAGTTATATTATCTGAACTTACACCCTACATTAAACAGCCATGAAAGAATGGACAATCAGCCAATGTTGCAGTCTTGCGCGCAAGATCAACGGGCGCACTGTCCGCCCGCCCTGTTTTTAGGGCTGGGATCTATTAATCTTGGCCATGCAGCTATCTGACAATGTCGACTAGAGATCAATTTCCAGCCACGAAAACAAGCCTGGAAGCTGCCAGAATATCCCTCGCCTCAGCCACGAATTATGAGATAAAAATAAAATATATTGTTCTCGACCGTTGAGTTACAGACAACCGCAGTCCAATTAAGACGGCCATGTATCTCTCGGAGGCTGTCGACTGACACTAGTCTGGGAGGTGCGTAGGACCGTTCGGCTTGGCAGGCGCGTGTGACCAGGTAGACTAGACCAGTGTGGAGGTCTAGTGGAGGCTGTCGACTTACACTAGTCTGGGAGGTGCGTAGGACCGTTTGGCTTTGCAGGCGCGTGTGACCACGTAGTAACCCAGTGTCATGTGAAGGCTCGTGGGACGAGGTAAATATGAACTCGGAAGTGTTGAACCAGCGTTCTGGTATCTTGCTTGTCGGGTGCGGGATGAGACCAGGTCTCGTGGAAGCAGAGTTGTTGTAGCTAAGGTGCGTAGGACCAGGGGTTTATTTATCAGCTCGGAATTGACACAGTATTAAATTACTTAGTCACAACATCTATCTCTCTCTATGGTCACAACAAACTATACATCAGAATCAGTATGTTCATAACATAATCAGGCATTTTATGTCTCGGATTTGAAATATCGATCTTTGATTGGTTATCGCTCACTCGTCGATGGTGTTCGGAGCCTGCAGGGTTGGTTTAGTCACTTTAAATTTAAGTCCCCCACTGAAAATCAGTTTCATTACTGAGTGGGTAGACTCTAAATGTGAATTTATTTTATTTTATTTATTTTATTTACATATAACTCAATAAAATATAAAAAGTATAAACCAATTTCTATAAACAAAATCTATACCTCAAATTCCAGAATTAATTACAATACGCATGTCTGCAGACAAACTAAAACAAAAAACTACAGTTAAACAAATTGTAGGTGATTATTTGTGATGAAACTGCAGCCTAGATTTTTACAGAGCTACCAAGAGAAAATTTCAAATTGTCCCAATTTTACTTAAAAAACACGTCCAGGTCATACAGTCAGTGTTCCAAGAGATTCTAAAGGGCAGACCCGGGGCCTTCGCGAAGCGATATATCTAGACGGCCTTGGCAGACCGCGGTAGGATAGTGAAAAGTTCTCATATCATTGTGCTGTCACTACATACGCAGAAGCGAGAGTGATTTCCGTACCTGACAGAATGTGTACAACTTTATCACGGACACCTGATAAGAGGACTTCAACACCTACACAGAGGTGAGACTCTTATTCAGAAGGTCACCGGTACGATTCCCGCCAAGCACCGACATTCCTGAATCCTGACGGAAGGTTTTACCGAGGTTTTCCTCAGTTATTAGACGAATGCTGAGATTTACTTCCGCTATCGTATTCTCGATCTCGGACATTCCGTCCAAACTATAGAGACACATTTCCTTATAGTTAGTCACACTAAGAGTTGAAGTGGGTGACACCCTACTGTAGGGATTCCTACAAAACGTATTATTATTACTGTGAAATCCAGAAATTTAAAAAACAACACCGACTGGGATTCGAACTCAATTGCCACTTGATTTCACAACAAATCCACCAAGAGAGTGTTTCTCCAATAAATACACATTTGAATTATTATTACTGTTATTTATTATAAATATCAGTACCAAGCTATATTTTTGTGAGTTTTGTGAATCATTATATGGACTTTTAAGATGATTCGGATATACGTTTGTAGACTAGATAGTTGGAGAAAATACTTCTTAAACCAATACATGTTGGAGAGACCGAAATTAAGATACAACTTGGACTGCGCAGTTTGGAATGCTTTGTACACGTCAGGGTTTATGTTAGTGTGCAGTTGGACATATTTTGCGAAGTTGGGAATATCACTTGTGCAGTTGATAATTAATGCTTTCAAAGCCGGGATTTAAAATTTGAGTTTTCATTTCAACATGTTATGTTATTAATAACATCTTACCGTTTGTGTGTGTTGTCAGAAAACTAAAAATAATACTTAAATTTTAAGTATTAATTTATACCAGTTAACAACCATGATCGGATTAGGTATAGTTGTAAATTTGCAAGCAAGTTTGTGCAGTTGGAACACGTGGCACTGAGAGAATTGCGTAAAAGTATCGAAAACGAGTCTCAGGAGAATTGGGGGTCTGGGGGCAACGCATTCGCGATCGTTTTGTGATTGGCTAAATCCAAGTGCCTAAAACACCAACGGCAATAGTGTGCATTACAGATCAGAATACACATTTACATCTAAGATGGCTGTGTAAGTCTTGACGACAGGTGTCAAACATAACTGTAGTCGTATATATTGAAATTTGGTTTCGAAGTGCGTAGCTACCCCTCTGTTTTTTCCTGTGCGAGTTGGTTTGTTTTTACTTGTTGCCGAGATAGTTTTTTGTGTGATTCTGTTTCCGTTGGTAGCTCCTGTTTCGTTTCTCTCGCGTCCATGTTTGGACGAGACGAGTCCAGCCTCATCCCCAAACAGCTCAGAAAGCAAAGACGTGACAATCGGCGGCTTCGAACGATACGATCACTCCGTGCATTTCCATGTTCCTCTACAGACTCTTGCGTTGAGAATAGCTCCAATATCTTCAGTCCACGCTTTGCTCAGGTGCCTCTTGTCATTTCCTGGACAGCGTGGATAACTACAAAATACTGGATAAAAATCTGTACATTATATGTATGTATTAAACTAATGTAATTGCATTTAAAAATGTGCATATAAAGGATCCCATCTGTTCTCCACTGCAGTTTCATGTTCATTAAAAAAAACTTAGGGGTTTCCTGTATGTATATCAAACTTCCAGAATTTCGATAATTATGAACCGCAAAGCACTAAAAAATTATTTATATCGAAATGTAGGAACATTTGATATTTAATATTAAATTTCCTTCTGTTTATTAGAGACGGGTTATCTTATCATTGTCCCAGTGTTTTACACCTTGTCTCAACAGTGTTTACGTATCAACGAACAAGAAAGTAAAGTAAAGAATCATTCCTATTATTTATATCCGTCAACAACAATAATAACAAACAACCCATAACAACAACGGGGAAGACAGGAAATGAAAACAGCAACGTCGTTGCTAAGTTGTTTGTGACGACAACCAAAACAACACCTTTAAACAATAAATTACAGCATAAAAACCAAGAAAAACATCGCCAACGACGGTAGATCATAAACAACTCGAACCGCAGTCGATGATCGCAAAGACAACAACATTAACAACAACCATGGTGACAGTAAAAAGATCAATACATATGCAAATTGGAACATTTACCCGATAGTCGAATGAATTACAGACTTCATTCGCTCGTTTAGTGAGCAATGCCGACAAGTAATCACAGTTTGTAAACATATTGAAGTATACACGCTTCACATAATTTTACAGCAAATTAATTACATAAATACACAATAACATGTGCTGGCCACGTGTATTTCCGAGAAGTGACATTCGTGTAAATAAAACGGTTTATGTCTGTCTTCGGAACGTTTTAACATTACCATACCATAAAAAGAGTTTTAGACTTGTTTTAGAGAAAATGAAAACGATAACAAAACTTGGAGAAGCTCAAACTAGGAGTTCACGTCTGGGCTCGGGGTAGAATCTGACGCAGGGTGACTCTGCCAGTCGTAAGAGGCGACGAAATGATGTGCCTCCTAGTCCGACTCATCCCTTTTTCCAATATCCGACGTCATATGCCCTAGTTGTCGCGTGTCACTATAAATAATGAACGTCAAATCAAGCTATAGGAGTAATTTGCTCAAGTTTCACTAAACTTACTGACCGGTGTCACATTGACTTTATCTGAAAGGTCACACGGTCACACAACATGACCGATATAGATAGCTGATTGGTGCACACGAGGCTCTCATACGGAGGTCACCGGCTCGATACCCGTTACCGGCAATTCTGCTTTTTACCCGAGATTTTCCTGTCACAAAGACATTTGGGTTTACTAATATGACTCCGATCCAACATCCATTCCTAACTGTACTCTAAATACCACAATACCTAAGATAGTCACCTGAAAAGGGGCATGAATTACCTTGGGGGACAGGTTTCCTACGAACACTTATAAATAATAAAATAAATTCACATTTATAGAGTCTACCCACTCAGTAACGAAACTGATTTTCAGTGGGGGACTTTAATTTAAAGCGACTAAACCAACCCTGTAGGCTCCGAACACCATCGACGAGTGAGCGATAACCAATCAAAAATCTATATTTCAAATATGAAACACAAAAATGAGTGATTGGACAGTGCGAACACCTGCGGACAAATGCCAGAATCAACAAGGACGATCCAGAACAACTTTGAATTTATTGAGTGCTTCGTTGCTAGGACGGCTTCTAAGTCACTGTTTACTTGTTCCTAACACTATTGATTCTCACGTAACACGTTATACCAATTCCATTGCGCTGTAAAACAATTCAATGATTACCATTATTACAATTTCTACATGAAACAAACAATTGAATCCTTTTGAAAATGTTAAAAATCATGTGCTATCTTGTTTGTTATGTAACATCTTTGTTTACGTTTACTGGTATTTGAACCAACTGTGTGCTGGAAAAATGAAAACAATACTGTGAATGCTCAATGCAGTATTATGGAGAACAACAGCTTTTTAACGCATGTCATTTCACAGAAAAACACTTGTTTACGTTACGTGCATCAAACAAACGAACTTTTTTTAAAATATTTCTTACGAAGTACTAAGATGAGTTATGGGATTTTCCAACGGATGCACTGGACCGCACTAAGTGCGCCTTTAACAATTGAAACAACAATGCACAACAATACATTATGTGTGCCCACGGTGCGCTCTGAGTGCAGACCATTGGAAAACGCTGTTAAACATGAGGAAGCATATTTGCATTGTCGCTCAAATCACAATAAATTTTAAATAAAAGGTGTGAACGATCTCATAGTTTCAATAGTTTCAACACCAGGTTCTAGTGATCTTATACTTTGCATTGTGGTTCTCCTCTCGACTGCTGCGTTCCACAAGTCACCGGGCTGGTCAAGAATGGTAATCAGCTGCTTTAGATGTATGTATGTACATACATGCGCGATGTTGTTCGGTCAAGCAGGCTATGAACTTTTAATTTAATTGTTACGATATTGGCAAGTCATCAATTATTTTTCAATTTCTATTGATAATATTTCGCTATTGAACCTTTGATCTTGTAGACAATGAGACTTTGACGAGTCAATTAAGCTTACATGGTGTGTATACAGACAAGCTGGCTGGGATAACCTGAAGGGCATCGACTGGCGCTGGAAGAACATGGATCAGGAGCGCAGAAACCCTCAACTCTTTGATAATTTATCGAATAGTATGTGTTGGAATATGTTGCATAATATGTGCTGTTGTATGTCATAAACTACAGAGTTAAAGCTAATATAATAACACAAACACAAGTTAAGCCAATACTCATGCATGCCTTACACATGCGTCATACATGAATCGACAAGTAAAGAGTAGAGAGAGTTTTATATATTATTATTGGGGCTTAACGTCTCATATTTATGCAACGATGGCTAATCGAGACGATAGGGAGTTTTCCAATTAAAAGTTAAAACCTATACCGAAATTGAAGTTTTCTAAAGACTTGTACCTTTAAACGATACAAAATACATAAACTGTCGAGTTATGAGAACTAAAAACTGGATAAGAGTATACAATATTGTAATCAGTATGGTTATTTTAATTCATAACTATAAAGAACCAATAAGTACACTGTCACAAAAAAAAAATACCCAACATAGCCATTACAATATTCGAAAGTTGAAACGTTTACATTCAAGTTTCTAGTTTTTATACAACCAAATCTATACCTTATCTTCTCTTATGTGATGTGTTTTATTCAACTGATATAACAACACAATTAATTACTCACGGTATTAATATTGTTTCCCCCCTCACCCCCCCCCCCCCCCCCCCCCCACCCCCTTCAAACGCTACAGTTGAACCAGCCCTATGTGAGAACTGAACGTGTATTGTCCATCTCAAGTCAACATTGTGAAAGGTGCGTTGGCGTTTAGCTCTATATGGACTACCTACATGAGTTATAAGTTTGTGTTGTTCTATTCGCAAATCAGACCATGTTTCATTGTAACATAACATCTCGAATAAAGTCTGATTTCATCCGAAATAAGTTAATAATAATACAATTATGTTCAATCATGTTGAAAGTTGTAAACATGTGCGAGACCAGATAGTGACACTCAACTCTCTGATAACCCCCCACATGTATTAATACTAGAGGTGGCTCAGCGGTAAGACGCGAGACTCTAATTCGGGAGGTCGCCGGTTCGATTCCGGCCACCGGCAGTCCTGACTGATGGTTTTTCCCAGTTTTCCTCACTCGTAAAGACGAATATAACAGCCCTCGGACATTCCTTCCCAGCTATCTAAACACCCCAATAACCTAGTTAGTCACCTGAAGAGGGGCACATTAGGTAAACCTGGTGTGCACCTTATAACTTGTATTCCTACGAAAAAAAAAAATCCAAGATAATAATTTATGACAGTAAAAAATCGCGAATCATAAAAAGTGTATCCGCGGCTCAGCGTTCTATCAGTGTATGAACGTATGTGTGTATGCAAGTGTAACGTAAATTGTGGGTAATTCGTAAGAGTTTTCATAAACTTTGCATAACAAAAATTAAATTAAAAGAAAATAATGTATGGCGAAACGCTTAACTACAGATAGCAAATCAACCCACTTCGTGTGAGACATTCAGTGCGTGTATTTCCTGTGGAGGGAATCGAGCTCATAACCTCCCGAATGCATGAGTGTCTCGTGCCCAGGCTGTGCCCCTTGTATGAAGCCACGACAAAAAGTAGTCGGAGTGTGTTCTCTTCACCTTCTGTGTTCTTTTGAATTCATCTCACCCTCCACGTCTGGAGCGGGGGGCTAAAATTAGCAGGACACGGGAAGGGTTGCATGGCGAGTGAAGACTATTTACAAGGAGCTCAGTTGACTTCGTCTCAAGCTATTAGTTTTGTCTTCGTGATTATCATTCGGAGTAATCTACTTTATCGACTATTTGTTTTTGTATGTACAATTTTATTGTGTCTTACATAATGTGGAAATCAGGCTACATAATATTATGTATTTTCCTACAATTATATTTGCACAAATACACAAATAACATAACCTTCAAACAAAGTAAAGTCTCTTTTCTTTTTATCTTTCTACCAATCTTCTATTCTCCCCCTACACCTTCCTTCTTTCTGATCTTTTACTTACGGTGGTTTGAAATGATGCACGAAGAACTGGTACGATGTCGAATCGCTCTGCTAAATTTTCGGCCTCTGTGTATAGTGTTCACATTAGTGCCTTGGCCTGCCTGAGTGAGTCATGGGTCTTCACTATGCTATGTAGTGTTCGACTGAAAACCCTGACTTTTGACTAATACTAAATGCAGCTCCCCGCCAAACCGCTGAGTAAAATTAGGTCTGAAATTAAAGGTGAGTATTAAATATGTGTTAATCTTATATCTTTGTATATAAGATCTTATTTTCAGAATGGTTTACGTAAAATTATACCTTGATATAAAAAGTCAGCTTGCAATGCAAAAGGTAAACGGCGTTCGATTGTTTTGGCTGTCTTGTTGCTGGATTTGACTTAGATCTATAAAACGTATTACTTGTTTTCATGTGAACGGTGAATTTGGAGTCGTCATAGCATCGAATCACACAGTAAATTGTATAAAATTCCCAATTGAAAATCCGTTCTTATAACAGAGTGGCTAGACAATAAATACATATTTATTTGTTTGTTTAAAACTTAAAAGAGAACCTTTTTTGTGGATTTTAGTTGTTGTGGTATAGGGTAGGTAGAACGACTGGACGAGTGATGACTACCCCAGACGGGATACAGTCGTGGGAGTGTATATGTTTGTCACGTGCACAACTCGCTGTAAACGTGCCGATATCTACACCTACAGCACACAAAGCTGCACCGTGGGCAGTTCGTGTATTTACACAATAAAAGAGAAGTAGAAAAGCATAAAACCACAAAGCTGTAATAGATATCATAAAATTACGTTTAGTGAAGAGAGCCTTATTCGCTTCACAACGGTGAGAAGATATTGCTGCAGGCAGGTAAAAAAAATACCACTTCAAAAACGACCAGAAATGTGTTGTTGGCGAAACTGGTTTGCTCGTAGGTTGGCACACCTGGCTGTGTCCATACAGCATCAGTCAACACGTGGTATTATGCGCAATCACGTGCACAAGCGGTCAAGCGTACAAGGAGTCCCACACATAATAAAGAACTTCATTTGTGGAGCTAAAGCGTTTAAAGGCTTGAAAGGAACACGGAGGGGGATGAATTAAGAAGTTTAAATGGAGATTTTCGGCCACGATAAAAAGTCTAAAAAGTCGTGGTATAAAGAGTTGTCCAAAGGTCTCTGAATGTGGTGGCCGGGGTTTATAGAAATCTGATCCCGGCCTAAGTCTAAGTCCTTTATCGTGGCTACTTTTCAAATCGATCTGCGTTGCTAAGAGAGGGAAAATCTCGGTTGTAGAAATCTTGTGTGGGAGGCAGAGGAACGAATCGCGGGCTACGTACACAAAGAGCGGACGAGAGCAAACTTGAATCGAGCTACGATTTTCTTATTGACAAATAGAACATTTGGAAACGTTTCTGCAAGATTAATTACAAATCTCAATATCCACCGTATTACGTTAACAAATGTAAATGCTGAGAATGTACAACATCTTATTAAGAACGAACATTTTGATAAGAATGTCATACTTGAAATCACCGTGATTGAATGAGGGCTGCTGTACCAGTGTCGTATTAAAGCTGTAATTATTTGATCTTTTCCCCCCTAGCAACCATGAACGAATTCTTTGAAATTATCTTTACTAAACGAATCGTTTACTTGCTACTTATTCGTAAATGTAATAGCAGCATAAAGTTAACCGAAAAATTGTGTTTACTTGTATTTACCTTGTAGTGTTACAAAACTACAAGGACAGGACATACTATATAAACAATAATAGCATTCGTTGTTAGTACCAACCTTTACAATCTTGTAATGAGATTTTCCTACAGTGTGTTGTGTGGTTTTAGCGCCAGTGGGGGGGAGGGGGGGGGGAGAGTGTATGTATAGTGAGTTATATCAGCGTAGAAACACTACCAGTGGCAGTGGGTTTTATTGTATTTCTGACCAACAATTTTCACACTTTTCAAAACTTTGCTAATAAACCATGAATCCTACGTACCTCACATCATCAATAAATTGGTACACTCTGAAGATAACAATCGAATTAACGATGTAACAACCGATAGAGATGGCTCAGTGCGTAGCGCACGAGGCTCTAACTCGGGAGGTCGCCGGTTCGATACCCGCTACCATCAGTCCTGATTGAAGGTTTTTTTCCAGGGTTTTGGGATTGACTCATACTATCAGCCCTCGGATATTTCTTCCCAACTGTTCCAAATCGACACTAAATGTGTCAAGAGATAGCACCACTGCTGCGCAACATGGCTGACAGTTATAGAGGGTAACAAACTGACAGGAGATCATGGATCCGCCTAAACTTGTTATTGCGCAAAGTAAGTTTTTAACTTTATTCTGAAATATACATATATTTGAAAGCAAATAGAGCCCAAAGGAACCTCAATGAAAGAGAGGCAGTGTTAATCGGTGGCCTTTTAATTGCATGTGGTTAATTAACATTATGAGCAGAACATGAACTTCGGGCCTTCGGATGCTTGGTGTGTCCCCTGATCCAAAATCCCCATAATATCAAAGGCATCTTGGAAACAAAACGCAACCAGCAAATATCCAGCAAAGCTGGATATTCACTGATGCAACAATATCGCTTATGTTTCTTTGGAATCGTTGCCATTCTCATATAAACACTGACAAATGACACTGACAAATGACATCCAGCGGCTTTGTTGCCCTCTAACTATTAGTTCACGATTTCGCCACCAGAGATCATATCTGCAACATTTAGTGCCGAATAGCTGCTGAAGAGGGTCATGGATTGTCCCTGGGCAGGTTTCATACGAAAAATTATTATTAAGTGGACTCGGCTATTTCTTTAACATGAGAATACTTACGTCGGGGCAACTTTACATAGTTAATAAGTTACATAGTAGAAATCTCAGTGATAGTGAAGGGGGCGTGTCACTTTCATCTGTTTTGAAATATCGATCTTTGATTGGTTATCGCTCACTCGCCGATGGTTTTCGGAGCCTACAAGGTTAGTTGAGGTGCTTTAAATTAAAGCCCCCCACTGAAAATCAGTTTCATTACTGAGTAGGTAGACTCGAAATGTGAATTTATTTTTGTATTCATTTTATTTAACCCCACCACGTGGTCAAGTGTCCATTGCGCGCCCAAGGTTGAAGGTGCTAGAAGAGTTTCAATGCTGTGTTGGCACCACAGACGCCAGCGTGAGCCGCAACACGTTCCATGGTGCAGAGCAACCTAACCTCGACCCCTGGATGGGATATTTCTGGATATGACCTCTCCACGGTCGTATCCTGCAGGAGAGAGACGGGAGGGTGGCCTAATTTTAGCCTAGGGGTAGCCGCAGTGAGTTGGACGACGTCGAGGAATGTTTATGGACGACGCCTCTTGTCTTGGATGGCGTCGGATGGTATTGGCCGTCTGGAAAACATCGGACTGTCCTACGCTGGACAAAACCATGAGCGTGCTTCGGTGTCGACCATATTAGGCAACAGTGCTACTGATGTCACAGAGTAGATTTAAAGAGCATTTTAACCATGTTGTCACGTTTTGTCTCTATAGTTGCTATATATCACATTTTGCATATAACCTGTTGGTAGCCCATTATCTTCAACTATTTTGTTTTCACGGTTTTAGTAGTGGAGTGTTGACTGTCCAAACATGAGGTAGAGGAACATTGTTACTTAAATGCAACATTCATTGTCTTTTTTTTAAACTACTTTTTTATAACCGTGAACGTAACGATTCGGCCAACATAATCCAGTGGTAAATTTAAATTGCCATATTGGTGCTCATTGCAAAACTTACCAGAGCGATTAATGTAATTGATAATGAAATTGGGAGCATAATTTATCCAAACATTAATATAGGTTTGCCGAATCACCGAAACTGCCCTACCTTTTTTCATTTTTGAAGCTAAGAGAACCTAAATACCCAAAAGTATGCGAGCTACGTCACTTATTCAACAATAATATACAGGTTAATAAAGAGTAACCATTTTTATCTGTATTCCGTCGTCGACAAGCGCCTATTTTTAATACATTTTTCGATGTTCACTATCTTTAAACATCTTCATTAGTTAAAACATTCGACGTTTCTGAAATTAGACACCGAGACCGTAAACACGTAATTGATTGATGACAAAAGGTTCCCGTAGTTGCTGTACGACAACTATAGGGTGTATTCACACATTGCGCATGGTGGCCATAATGGAGGCCACAATGGTATGTGATTGGTAGCTCATTGTTACTATGTATGTTTCAGCTGGCATTTGGGATGTTCAACTGTTCTCCAACTTTGGTTTGCTATTATTACTGAAAACCAATTTAAATAAACTCTCTTATTTTGGTCACACTTTTTGTTGTTTACAGTGGCACACATAATCATTTCCGTAAACTTTATATACGTGTTCAAACTCTCATATTTCTTCTTAAATTATATTATTTGTTTACTGTTGACAGCTATAAACGAAACTTGAAATAGTACTATAGGTGGCCTCCAATATGGCTGATGTGACGTCACGTGAATACTCCCTATAGTGGGAGGACTCTCTGCTTCTCACGACTACGTCATCACCGGGCATGAGATGAACACATCTCCACCCCCTATCATCGCCGTTCTAGCACCGTGAGAAAAGTGTCGGTACAAGAGAAGTCTATAATCCCACCCTGGATGGTCATGCTGCAAGATCCTCTCTATGGTCGCGTGTCCCTTTGTCCGTCAACCCTTTGGGCACGCGACGGACGCAGGTCACTCCAAGGGTCACTCAAGGGTGGGACCCCGATTTGCATACGAAAAACTAGCCCCTACTTTACAACCCGTTCGGGGCAGGTCTCCTGCATGAGGCCAGGGTTGTTAAAATCAATATAGTGAATGGAAATAATTAGCCATGGGGTGTTTTGAGTAAGGTGCATGATGACCGTAAGGGGATGCGGACAAAGGTGGCTTTGACCAAGAAGGGTGGTCAAGTTATAGTGCGGTTGTGTGCGCACAAAGGGAGGTCTTCTTACCCGCCTAATCGTGAGATGATCGTATTAATAACACTCAACTTAACAGGTGGGATGTTCTTTCAGCAGTTGGCAATAAACATCCAGCGACTTTGTTTATTGTGGGAAATAAATCGTTCGATTTGATGCATTTACCCTTTTTCGTACTCAGTCTTTTATTAAAAATTAAACAACACAGTTGCATGTACAATAAAACACTCTTTTAACCCAATAAGTCATGTCGACGGGGAAATACACTGCTGTTCGGAAATTCCATTTAAAATTTCAATTATTTTCATCAACATATTCAAAATAAATATTTAGCATTATTGGAAACAACATGATTTCAAAAATGATCCGATATGCAAATGATGTAACTCTATACACTTTTTAGTACATCATTTGTGAAAGGCCAAGATCGACGTAAGATCGACTGATTTTCTTGTTCTCAACTAAGCCACGGGCCCACTGTAAGTGATCGACCTGCTATAGACTTGATTGCCATGAGTGAATTTGAAACGATCAGCTACTTTTATGAATAAAAATGTGCTTAAAATTATAAATGTATATGTATTTATAAACATGTGCCTGTATTTGTTAAAAGTCAGTACATCATGATGATGAATGCATAAAGCGTGGTTTCCTCAGAACTGTTCTCATTCTTACATACGTGTAAGGCCAAGGCTTATCCATAACCTGTGGCTACCGCGGGTCAGAGGGCAGAGTTAATCGTGACGTATTAGCGTTTCCTCATCTCTGCGCAGATGTATTTATAGGCGTTGTGGAATGATAGTCGTGATAATGAATGATCGTAAACTCTGATCGGCATTTTGAATGCTAATATCACGTCAATTAGAGAACGGGATAACATCGCAAGGTGCGGATGCATGTATTGAAGTGCATCTCATCTGTAGACTGGAGACCGCTTCTCGTTTCTCCTCATACTTCTATGTTTTGTTTCACATTTCCTGTTTCCTTCTCATTTTTCATGTTCCTGTTCAATTGGTATTTTGTTTGTCATTTGCGGTTTTGTTTGCATTTCTTTGCTAATTTTACATTAGTATTTACTGCAAGATCAATTAGTGACATGCACAGATTGGGTACAAAGACATTCTTACTTTACTATGTTTATGGATCTGTGATGGGTACTTTTATATCTATATATATTTGCTTATACGCCCGCTTGAAAGTGCGATCGTAAGTCTATAGCTTATTTTCGTTAAAAGTACCATATTAAAAAATGTTTAGTATAAATATTACTAATTTGGCAAAAAAAATACATTGTGACTGAATGTGCTACAGATACAAAAGGTGAAATAACTTGTCTACTTATAAGTTTACAAGCAGAGTTTCTAGAAATTAGAAGTGACATTACAGATGTGCCCAGGTAAACGCAGCAAGCAAACAATGCTTGTAGGATGATATAGACAAAATATTTCAACACAAGTCATGTCACAAATCACTGTAATGTATAACACGAGATACATTTGCCTTCGTAATTATTAAATTTTATTCTGAAAAATATAGAATGTTATGAAAATGTCTTGGGTGGTATTATAACTGAAGTTACATGTGCCGCTCATTTTCAAATTTCCTTATTTTCTAATTTCTATTCACTCTCATTCTCATTCAGAAGGCGCACGAGACGACATTTTCTCCCTCCAGTTTAACCTACCCTTAGGCCTTAATTAAAAGAAAGTGACATCACCTTTTAAATCATCCACCTGAGCCTTTTTAATATACTTGCATAATCTGCTACTTAATGAATGCCATCCCTAAATTCAACCAGCCCTGTCCATCTGTTTCCCCAGATAATCTCGCAAAGCATTCTTCCTACAGCCCCTACTTTAAAACAAGCTCTCTGGTGTTTTAATAAAGCGAGTGGACAACGGATGGCTGGCTCGCTTATCGTTGACAACCCCCCAGCGCCCTGCCCTCTTATCAGCCGCTCTGTTTCGGACGTGCATCAGCTGATAACAGACCCCGGCTTCATTCCGACGTGCTTTTATAATTTTACAGCGACGGACCGGCCTTCACTTGTTCATGCTGGTATAGGCAGGCAGACAGATAGACAGACAGACAGACAGACAGACAGACAGACAGACAGACAGACAGACAGACAGACAGACAGACAGACAGACAGACAAGCGGGCAGGTTCTGTCACTGTCGATTAATTAATCGCCAACCAATGACGACCCGTTTGTTTCTGCTGTGAGATAATTGTGTTTTCTTTGTCTTACTGACATGAGGGATTATTTAGAGTTTAGCCGTTATTTAACTTCTGCTCCGTGAGGCTAATTGTGTGGTTATGTGGTGATAATGATCCCCAACCTGTGGCCTGCCTAACCTTTTCTTATACATGAATGCTTCTTCATTTTTTAAATCAGGTTCGCGCAGCTGGTTTTGAGTAATGAAATTTGTATTTTATTTCGGGACATTCGTGTGTTACATAAATTTAATGTGTAGGCCTATATAAATAAATGATCTAAAAAATCCTAATATATATATATAAAAAAATATGTAGATAATTTGACAGTTTTACTGACGTTTTGTGTATGCAGCACGTGACCCCGTTTTTTAAATTTCATTTTGATATTGCAGAAAAATCGTGTTCATCCCTCAGAAAGAATTCGATGAATCTAAAACGTTGTTTAATCAAAATTCAAACTACTAAGTTTGTTGGTTTTTGCATTAAATTATAGAAAAAAATAAATTGTTCTAAAAACATAATTATTATAAGCTATTATTTGGCACTGTTATGATCTGTGAGAGAAGATTTTAAACATACGTTCAAGTTTGGTTAATTGCCTTCATTTAGGCATCGTATAAGAACAATGTGGACAATCTTATGCGTGTTTTACAGACTACAATGTGAAATTCCATCCCGTACAGTCAAGAGACTCGACAGCCATGTCGTGGAACGTAAAATCTTCATTCTCGTCGTACGACAGGCAGAGCTGGCGATGTACAATTCTTGAGAGACGACAGAAACACTTCTAATATTATAGCTGTTGTGATTGCTGTGAACCAGTGGCGTCGGAACCGGGGGGACAAGGGGGGCATTGCCCCCCCTAACTTTTATGCCATGGGGGCATAGGGGGGCAGTTTTGAGATTTGAAACATATATTATATGTATATGTGGTACTTGGCTGCGTGCCCGAAAAGTCAAGGTTTCTACTGTTTGGGAAAGCAACGTCGGATGATTGTGTCAACTGGCAAAATTTCATTTCAAGAAGAAACAAACCAACAATAGCAGAAATGTTTATCCGTTGTATTTATTTGTATGACAAGATATCGCCTCAAAACGCACTTCAGACCATCAAACATTATGCAGAGCCAAATTTTTTTCGCCTATGGCGAAATTGGCCCAGCTATATCACCCACTTTATTGCGAGTACAAATTAAACCATGCGAGTGGATAACTAGTGGATTTGTGTGGGATTGATCATTATATAAACAAACTTTTTATCCCGTTTTGTTTACCACTGCCATCCATTGAGCCTGGAATTGCCCCCCCCTTATATCGAAACCGTTCCGACGCGCCTGCTGTGAACATTTGTGTCATTCTCCATAGTGACTAGAATGTTTATTTGTGCCGAAATATGGATTACAAAAAAGGAAAAGTAGTTTTCACGATCTGGTTTTTCCTTCGATGTCAGTATTAAATCGTCGAAGAAGAAAAAGAAGGAGGAGGAATAGCGTCCATGCTTGAGTGGTCAAACGCTGATACGTGCTTGCAGTTCTGAACTCTATGAAAAACCACTGAAGTCTCGTTGTAATAAATAGAAGGCCACTAAACTAAGATGATATTGTGATGCTCTAAAAGTTTTGTATTGATGAATTTATTATTTCAAATCTAAATTTTGCCATACAATGACATTTAATTTCAATATCTTTCCAGAGACTTGCGCTTTAGAGTTCGATAATGCTTTAGAGCTTGGACCTTGCAGGGAGAGTGAAAACTTAGAAAATGTCAGGTCAAAATAGCGCTGGGTTAAGGGGACAGGTCAGTCTTCAACTACCAAAACCGCGAAAAATCAGAGGCTTTTAGACGTATTTATAAAAGTGATTACTAACTAACATTTCAAATTCAAATGTTGCAATCATTACGGTTGTCATTTTAGAAAGTAATTAATTATTAATTCCAAAAAAACAACCGTAAAAGATTAAATTAATTGAAACTATGTTTATCCAGTTTTTATTTCTTATGAAACCAATAAATGTTAGTAAGTTGGTGGTTTATTTGGGGTGATTACATCAATCTTTATATTTCCCCATATTGAATGGCTTGCAGGTTTCAAACGAGCTGTTATATTTAAGTTTAATTTTAGCTTTTTTAGTTAAAATACCTATATTTTTAGTCCATCTTTGATTATCGAAGGCTCACATAGAAGCTCCGATTTCAGGGTCAATGATTTTAGCTGGGGTATTGTTGAAATTGGGGGGATACGGTCTTCTACGAATTTTTAAGGTGCTCCTTATATCAGGATTCATGTTTAATTACATATTTGAGTAGGCATTAGATTAGGGGGGGGGGGGGGGGGGGGGCGTATTAGTTAGTTACTTAGTTACTTTTTCAGTAAAGTGTATCGTTCTCAACATATTAACACGTTCTTGAGACTTCACCACAGGAGTAGGCTGCGTGCCAGCTGTTATCTCCGCCTATACTGGAACGTGACGATAATTAGGGATAGGTTCACTCGTTAAAGATTGTTGTGTTGTTTTATGGTCGAACTATAAAAACCTTCGTCGGCTTCTTGAAATTAAGTATCGACGTACGTGAGTGGACGATAGTTGCGCTAGGTCAGTGTTCTCGACTGTGATTGGTCGAGAGACCGGTCCCGCCCGGGGCGCCAATACGAGTGTTCATTCATCGAAGGGGGACGCTGCCCCGACCTGTGAACTCACTCACACACGATCTCTCCGCGCTGATACCTGCTGGGAGATTTAGGAACTACCGTTAGCGGGGACCTTGGTTTAGAAAATATTTTGAGAACCGTCCACAATTATGAAAAAAGTGAATAATAACCAGCATGATGCCTTCCTACGAACCGCTCAAAATTAATATTTTTTTATTATATCACAAGAACGCTTCCAAATATTGAAAAAGTGATTCTGGTTCTGTCTTTGGTTTTGTATCAGCTACACAATGTATTTAAAAATTCACTGTTTGTTATTGTTACGGTTGTTATTTTATTTATAATTTAATAATTAATAATAACCAACAAAATTAATCAACGATAGAAAAAATATAAATTTTTTGAACTTTTTAAACTCTGTGTAGAATGTAGATGATACAAAACTAAAGGCAGGATCAGAATCACTTCTTCAATATTTAGAAGTGTTCTCATTTTATAACAAAAACATTAGTTTTGCGCGGATTTAATACCCAGTCCCGTTAACAGAGGACATATTATTAATCCTTTCTATGTTATTTATTTTGGAACTCTTTATATCAAAATAAATCATTCGTTTGTACCCAAAATAACTATCGTTATTATAACGATAATTCAAATGTTTTTAATCCAGCTTTAACTTACTATGTGAATTTAAATGTTGATGATCTTTTTTGAAATTGTAAGTACAAACTACATTATTTTGGTGCGCGGTTTGCATAGTTTCGCGCTTAGACGCACCTTACCACTCGAGTACGTTTCTTATCACTTCTGTATGATATCACAGCCCACTACGAGGACACATAATATTCAAACGTTGTAAATGATCCAACGTTTAGTGTACGTTTAGTGTACGTTTAGTGTATGTTAGTGTACTGCACCACTCGTCAGTGTAATTAACTCAGGTTGTGAATGCCTCCGAAATAGATTAAAATATTATTAGTTTCATATTACCCTCTCATAAATCATTTAGGTATATTTATATCTCAGACTATCAAAACAGCCACAACAAAACAAGTCTTCATAATTTTATGCCACCACTTTGTGTACAGTTATTCCGGGAAGCTATTTCGTATTCGTTCCTCGCGTGTTTTAGGGCCCCGCGCTTACAATAGAACATTTCTTACGACAACTGAAATTATACTTTGATGGTTCGTCTTGAATGCTTTTAAATTAAATCTTAACGCGCATTGGATTCCGTTTTAACAGGCGGAGATGTTGGTAAGCGTAATTACGACGGTTGTTCGTCCGTACGCGCAGACATTCTGCGCAGACACCCGTCATAACGATTGTTTTTCAATCTCTGCGTGACAGATAACGTGTCAAAAAACTTGTCATTCCGGGTCACTTTTTACCGCACCCCACTCTCATCTTTTTTGTGCAGGACAACTGTTTTTTCTCTTCGTATGAAACCAATGTTCGTTCGCGTCCGTAAGGGCTACAACGCATAAAACACAGACCGAGGGGGTTAAGCGCGCTTTACCCCACTTTTTGCTCCAGTTTTCGTAATTTTTTGATGGACATTAAAAAAAATCCCCTAGATTAAGATTTTTTTAAACATTTGTTCTAGGACTTTCCAATGGAATCCTTTGAAACAAAAGGCAGCCATTTTCACTTTTTGTTTATAAACATAAAAAACTCTAGTCTTTTTATGACCAGGTGTCCGTTTTTTAGTCCCTATAAAAGCTCTGGACAGGCGGAAATGCATTTGAAAATAACGTGATACTCCGACCAACCAAACCATTACCACGGTAAAAACATTTAAGGCTTTGTTTTAAACATCAGTTGTCCCGACCGGTAATATTTTTTATAAACTAGTTTTTTGTTGAGGGCTGAAAAAGAGTTTCGTCCAGTTTTTCAGTCCCACGTCCTAATATGCGCGCGGTTTATTCGAGTATCATAGAAAACCCACACTAGGGCCACTCAATTATGCTAAAAAGCATAAAATTACCATAATCACATGGTTTAAACAACTCGCGAGCCAGCCTCAATGAATAACGTTGTTCCATTCATAACCTGCGCAGAGCGTCTCTCTTCCGGTTTGTTCTGCGCATCTCTCCGGCGATCTTCCCGCACGCTGTGTTTTATATGTCGTTACCGCTGCAGATGAATCTGAACACCTTTATAATAACGTTAATGCGTTCGTTACGTGATGACTGATAATTACTAAAATTAGTTCCTTTGGGGTTGTAATCATTTATGACAGAGTTTTGTGAATAATATATCAATCAAGTCAAAGGTAGTTATACGAGTTTCCTTTTTTGTCGCCACCGAAAACAACGCAAATTATTATTTTGCATTAGCTAAGTGTAAAATCCCAAATACTGGTAATTTATAAGTACAGCCCCGCGAATCAAGACTTAGGGTCAAATGCATAGACGACTATGCATTTGACCCTTATTGTTTTAAATAACTTAAATAGGTCTATTTGAAATTGAATGTTCAGTATTTTTTAACGGTTTATTCGTATCTCTTTGACATTTTTTCTGGGAGAACAATTTCAATCTAACGCCAGCGGATATATTGACCGGTCTCCAGTACTCCACTCCATTAGCACTATTCCCACTCGTTAGGGCCCTGCACTCAGAGTATTCAACTCACAGACAGCAATTATTATAACATCTATCCGCTGCACATCTCCCCATGCACTTGGTAGATGCATCAACTCACGTCATACTGGCCTGAACACAGGTTCACACCCGTTCACAACCATATATACAACCATTGCACTTCCAAGGTTTCAAAAGAAGAAATTAAATCAAGAGTCAAATTCACTACAAAATAAAACATTTATCCCGTTTGATTATGCGGTGAGTCTTACAAATACTCTGAACGTAAATATTCTCATGCTTACAAAAGAGCAGATTCCAATGGTACCAACTTAAGTTTATATATCTCTAGTTCCTACCATCTGATTGAATCAGGTCCACTATAGGGATCATTTAGGACCTTTCGTTGGTTACCTGGAATAGTGGTCATGACTAATTAGGCTTGTATACATTCTCTACTCAGCAGAAGACTGCATTTACAAATTTGTGAATAAACGCCAGGAATCTGGTGATTTTTTGTTGAATTGGCGAGGATGGAAGGTGTAGTATTTAAGTATGTGAGGTCTGTGTGCAACTATACTTACGTTGGGGCTTGGGCAGCATTTTAAGTTTCGAAATTTCAAATAATACCGTGATTATGATTTTTACAGGTAAATGTTCATCATGATTGCTATAACGTGTAGCGTCAACTTCTTTTTGTCGCCTCGTACGACAGACAGGGCCATGCACAATCAAGCCGATCACATGCCCGACAAAAAAACAAAAGAATGCACCGAGATTGACCTGTAATTAGTCTACATGCTGAGACCGAAATGCATCTTGATTGACCACCCCGACTGACCTGTAGTCGCCTCGTACGATAGGCAGGGCCCTGTACAATCAACCCGATCACATGCCCGACATAAAAACAAAGAATGCACCGAGATTGACCTGTAATTAGCCAACATGCTGAGACCGAAATGCATCCGGTAATTTATGTGTGTGTGTCTGTCGGGGGTGATGACACGTGTGAGAGAGTAAAATGTGCAACAACTCAGGTTTGGGGACACCAGCTAATCAAACGTCTCATCTTAATTACAGGAGATGCTTTAGTGCCACGGCCCGGCCCGGACACCGACCCTGATAGAGGTTCCACGGCAACCTTGTGAATGCTGATGTCATAGATGAGTGAGTCGGAGCCAATCAGCGGGTAGTTAATTCAAATTTTGGCATTTTTTTTACAGGTTTTTTGATCTTTCTTTAAAATGAGATTCAATATTTATAAAATTGAATGATGCAGGTCTAGATATATCATTAAGATCTACAGAGATTCTTAAAAAGGATTCAAGTTTGATTGCGTTTAGAAAGGACCGACCATTTCAATAATATCTCAAACTTGAGTAATTCGATCCAAAGGTAATACATCTTGAATCCTTTTTTTTTAGAATATTCTCAGGCATAAACAAGCATTACCTCAAGTATAAAATTTATGAAATAGAATGTATCTTTAAGACACTATTTTAAGTCAAATTTGGATTAATTTATTGGTAATTATTAATACAATCTGTACTACACGCAAAAATGATGTAAAATGCCTTGGATTAGATGAGATCAGATTAGATATAAATAACTAATTGATCAAGCTGTCTGATTTTAGCCAACGTAAACACAATACAGCAATACCCATTTTATCATGAAATAATATGCACATATTATTTTCCCAAGTGCGAGACCCGTGAAAACTCTTTTATAGTTTACCTCTGTGATTATTCTTACACAAACGTTGTCACATAAAAATTGCAACCTTCTATTAGTTACCAATAATCTCTTGCTCATATTTCTGTGTCCTAGCATCTGTTGGCTACACCTGCTGCATCTGCTTGACTGAGGATCATCAGGACTGAGGCATATCTTGAGTCAGACCGCGGTGATGCGGGCCGAATCCTATCCCGCAGACACAATGAGAAGGGAGGTGGTTTTATCAAGCTAATCGTGACAGGTGTTGTCCGAAATGTGTTCGATTATAACAAGCGTTCAAATAAGGCGCCACACTCTAACGTGGCTCGTGCTGACGTATTACTGGGTAAAGTAGCGATAGCCTATAGGTGTTTCACTCTAAATTGTCTAATACTGACGTATAGGGCTCAGAACGGTTTGTAGCTATAAAGGTGCTTCACTCTAACTTGGCTCGTACTCGTGCATACATCTTCTAATGTAGAATTGAAAATCAAATGTTTTATTCCGGGCGGAAAGCGGGAGGGGGAGGGGGGATGGGGGGGGGACAAGATGTGTGAACGTATGACTGTTATGTATTAAACACTATTCACTTAAGTTTTCTCATTTACCCAGAAAACAAAATGTACAGTGTTTGTCTACTCTAAAACGCAATAATACTTATCTATGTATGTCAATAAAGTTTTCTTTTCAAAAACACTTGAATGTTTTTCAAAATTGTGATCAATCTTCACATATTTTAGCTACAAAATCTTTGATGAAGTCGTGTAGTTATTATTTCTCCCAGGGTGAAGAGATCTACATTAGTCCTTGGACATTCCCTTCCAACTGTCCCCTCCCTATTCAAGAGGTACAAATTGTCACTGAACAAGTTTCCTCTTCTCTCACGTCCTAGCCAGTAGGGCATAAGCCCAAGACCGACAAAAGACAATAATAACAAACAACAACTACTGTTTAAGGCCAATTTAGCCCTTGGACATTCTTTTCCAACTATCCCCTCTATTTATACCTATAGTTAAGTCATTAGTCTCCTCAAAGAGGTTCAGATTGCCCCTGGCAAGTTTTCTATTTTCAAAATTGATCTAGGGTCCTTATACTGAGTTAATTACGGTCTTCTAAACCATCAATGACAACCATGTACAACAATAGCAACTAGTTTTTAAAGTGATATGTGAAGATGCATTTGTAATTGTTATGCATTGTTGTCACTGATGATTTAGTTAGAAGACAGTGATTAACTCAGTCTAAGTGGGTCCTAGATCAATTTTGGAAATCGTCTATTGCGCTTCTGCTCTCTCACGTGCTGCAGTATCTACTATTAAGCCACCTGAGTCCGGATTCACAAGAGGTCCCAAGTCTTTTTCTTGTCTTAATTAACTCTAAAACCGGCCTAACTTTGCACCTCTTGTAAAACCAGACTCAGAACACATGAAGCAGTTATTAATTCCTGATGAGAACGACACAATGAACTTTCCAATAATATGTTTTAAAATCTGTTCTCAAACATTTTCCTGGATTCACAAGGGGTTCAAAGTTAGACTGGTCTTAGAGAGAAGACCAAAAGAAGATTTAGGACCTCTTGTGAATCCGGGCCCTGGAAGAGTTGTGTTCTACCGAGGCAGCGGAGATACTCCAAAGCTTCAACAACATACCTATGTTTTATTCTACACCCAACAGCCCATAAAACTACAACCACCCAGTGCAAGTGAACTTAGTGAGGCCGCAAAGTGTTTTCATCCACCCGAGCTAACTAAATCTCCATTATCGCCCTCACTCCTTCATCCCATCGTATCGCACACGTTTCATCAACTTTATGGTCGAATTACCTGATGTTTTAATAAATTAGTGTAAAATGTTGTTGATGGGGTCTGTCTGGTATATATAAACTGAATGCCGGGTGTTTGATATGAGGGATGTAATGTTTCAAGGGTTGGATGTTGCAGCCGGCTTGCCGCCCGCTTAATGACCGGGGGGGGGAGGGGGGGGGGGGGGGGGGGTGGCCATCTTTGTCCACCGCTCGAGCCAGACGCCGCGCACACTTTAAAGAAAGGACTCAAGACACAAGATGCACGAGAAGTGCACGACAACTCACAAGAAAACCCTCACGGTATGACGTGATCTGTTGTTGGATTTATTGCACAGCACACAGTCCAGTATAGGTCTGTGTTGCAGAGGTTTTAAGGTTGCTATACTTAGGTCCAGTCTTACAATGTCCCAATAACTACTATTCGTCGAATAGCTTGTTGTCTCCATGGCAACGACCAATCAAAACCCTTAAAATCCTCCAAATAGCTTAATTGCTACAAACAACTTTCTTATTAGGAGATTGTAAGACCGGCCCTTAGTCCAAGATTACCTTACATATGCTTTCATCACAGGCGAGGCACTCATAGTCAACCAGCAAACTGCCCGAGACACACCCGCGCAAATACCGATCGCTGATTGGCTACGAATCCGTCGTCTGTGACGAAAGCATGTGTAAGGTAGTCTTGGGACAACAGACAACTAATTAGTTATATTGCAATAATTTGTCATGTGTGAATCAAAAATTTAAAACACATTATTATTGATATTAGTATCATTCTGTAGTATGACGTACAAACTAGTTAAAACCGGTGTTAAGTTCTAGAGACAGAAATGGCAAGCACTGCTAAGTGTTGGCTTTTGTGATGTATTTACTTAATTAATTTGAATTATTTCATCTTCTCTAAACCAAACTTTAGCTGTGTGGTGTGGCTGATGTGGTAAGGCCACCCTCGTATGCACTCAATTTATGGTTGGAAACCCACGAAAATTATCATTAGAATGGAGATTGTTTGGAAGTCTTCATTCTCCTAAGTTTATGCATCATCAACAATGACAACAATAATATATCCTTTTCTACTTATTATTATTTTAGTTTATATATTATTGTTTAAAGCGTGTGTTCATTATTTAGTACGCTTCAGTATATAGTAGATATAGCTATATGAACTATTGTAGAAGCTAGTTTTCTCTACTCAAAGTACTCACCAACAAGTACCAATACGGATCTATAGTAAAGTAGTAATCGATCGTATAGTTCACTTCCTAAACGATTAGCTTCATCATGTCCTAGGGTAATTAGGAATGTTGGTAAAGCTTTGTCAAAGATCACAGTAATATTGTAACAAATAGAGAAACGAATTAAAATATGGTTGAGCAAATCCAAAACTCACAAAATAGTTTTTTTTACAATATGGAAATACTTTCTTGAAAGCATCCATTGTTCTGGTATTTTACACCTATACAATCTGATAAACACTTTAAAGAGTTTGTAAGTTGCACCTTCTTTTTGTCATTCATTTAGGTACAAATGAGTTCAGAAAAAGCGACGAAGAAAGAGAGTTTGAAATATTTACAGCAAAACAGTGATAAGAGAAAAGGAGAAGGAAAACGGGGTAGTTTGAATTGTAATGGCAATTTAAGGAATATGTTTTCTAAGCTTGTCAAAAACACTTTATTCCCAACCATAACATAAAACATGTTATGAGTTCCAAATGTTGTCACTCACGTTCACATCTTATCATATTTTGTGTTGCTTGTTGGTTTTAAGTTTTAAGAGTGTATTCATACTTCCAATGTCAAAAGTCCAGGGTTCGATTACTAGTTCGACATAATTTATTTAACAGGTTGATTTACTTTTTTGAATTAATTTATAACTGGCATATATATTTTTTTAATTTTTTTTACCAATCATCTCAACGCATAACATACTGAATGGTGTATTTAAAATCAGCTCTTGTAACTGTATTGTATTTATTGATATTTACCCGCCCGAGAGCGGGAAGGCCAATGTAGGGCACAAATTGCCCTCTGTAGCCATGTACAAAAGTGAACTTATAATTTAGACTAAGGACTAACTAATAATAGAAAGTGACAAACAGGGTGCAAAGTTGTTAAAACACACTAAAATGTCAAAAAAACAAATAGTTCAAATTGTCAGAACACATTAAATAGGCATCGTAAAAACACACGCAAATGACACGATTAATTAATAATCAAATACAAATAGGTCAAATAATAAGAACACACTAAAAAGTAATCGGAAAAACACACGCAAATGACAGGCGGAACATTAGCATAAGTAATAAAATGAATGAAATAAAATCAAATTTGAGCATAAATACAGATTTTTTAAATTTTTTAAATTTATTTTCATAACCCAGTTTGTATTAATCTCATTATTTGTATCGTTTATCTCATCTCGATTACCCTTACCACCGTGTGTGTGTGTATGCCAAGGTGTTTGTGTGTGTTGCCGTCCTGTGCCGCGATGGGGGTAAGCGAGGGGCTGGGGGGGGGGGGGGGGGGGGGCGGGGGAGGGGTTACGTCATCTCTCGTCAGGGTCTGGGGACCATGACCTTAGGATATCGTTTTACTCACGGCCGAGGACGTATTATTGTCAACGTACTTTTTAAAGGAAGAATGACGGACCAAAGCCCTTTGTAGAACAAAATACGATCTGTGATAATCACCGGAAAAAAGAAAAATGTCTGGGCTCAGGGAGAGGGTAACAAAAAACGATGCTTGTCATAAAGACATGTTCTCTGTTCAATTGTAAAATACGTCAGAATCTCGGCGAGAATGGCATATGTGTTTTCTATGAACTCAAAGGCCGGAAATCATTGCCTGTGCTAAACACCTTTTTGGGCGATGACGGGACGTTTTGTGTGGCGGTGTGGTGACATGGACACCGTCTTGGTTCGTCTTGGGGTCTCGGTTGGTCAGGTGGGGCCGCGACAATAGACAGCGACATCGGTGTTACTCGTCCGGACAACAACCATTGTGATAACAAACGATTCATTGAAGATTTTTCACTAAAATAATGTTAAAAATAATAAAAATTACAATAAACTATCATATTTGAACATGATTAAATGATTAATTAGACAAACTATTCGTCTATAGACTGTAGCTTGTCAAAAATTAATAAATAAAGTACAATTATTCGTATCCAGTTGAAGAGTGCTGAATTGCGCTTTATTTATATATTTTTGAAAAGGAACAGTCCAATAGTTTCACTTATTAATCACAGTTACCTGTTTTACGAAGTTTCGTTTTTAACATTCTAAAATGATTGATAAACAATATATTTTATCAGCGGTGGACAAACTCAATAACACTTTAGCAGCTAACCAAAATATTTAGAGGCCAATTACTATATGACTGTGTAGTAACCAAAAAGTCAAATTCATTTAATAGTTGACATTTTAGACGCCCGAACGAAATATTTCAAAACTAAATATTTTCTGGTTTACCTCCCGTATAATTTATTAATTTAGAACCCACATATGTGCAATGCATTCTTTTCAATTCGATTGTGTTCCGTCCTCCTAGTTAGAAAATATAATTTTCTTGTCATGGTCGACTCCAGGGGTCGAGCGAGAGAGAGAGAGAGCGAGAGAGAGAGAGAGAGGGAGAGTCGTACGTCTACCAAGACAGGTGCTACAACACTCATATCAAACAGCAATAAAAACCTCCTCCACCCGTCGGACGTTATAACGCTGATAAGGTGCGAAGCGAGCAACCCTACCCTAGGGCAATATACCGTGGCGGCTGCGTTGACCGGGGCCCCTCCGCTCCGCTGACCCACATCCTGCAGACATGACCTTGAGGGGGAGACGTCTGGGGTTGGCTGGTCAACTGCCGGCTGATGTAGATGCTAACGGGGGTAATAAAACATTTGTTCTATAGGGTAGGTCGCAACAACGTCACTGCAATAATAAGATGCGGGTGGTAAACCGAGTGACTGGCGCGTTTATAGTAGTATCCAGTATAATTTCAAGATATTTGTGATAATTCGTGAGAACTATTGAAGCTGCATGTATGAATGTACTTGGAGATTACTCACAAAAACATTTTGAAAAAAGGAGAACTACTATACAATAGCAATTTAAATTTAAACCTAATTCATATTTATAGCTAATAATAATATTTTAGAAAAATATTTACTAGGATTGAAAATCATCTTCATGAACACGTTGACTAATCTTATGTTAATTTATGTCTATTCAAATTATAACAATAATGTTTTTATTGACGGTAGCTGACTTGACTTGCGGTGATTGTGGCGTTTACTGTGTAGTTATCTGCATTATTATGTTATGGATGGGTAAAGAAGAAATTAAAATGAATTGTATAACGAGAAACTCTTATTTTACTCACATGGAAACGTGTATTACGGTAATGGGCAACATTCAATTAAAAGGAAAGAGCATTCATATTTGAAAGGCACGGCAGATTGTCAACAAAACAAAAAATGTTTTTAAGTGTCCGACTAATAAACGAATTAAAAAAGATAATGTCAATTGTTTGACACTATTGACTATATCTACTGTCTACTGACTACATTCTTGACTAATTCATAATTTCTACCGTACTTTATGAAATGGGGGGGTGGTTGGGGGGGGGGGGGTCTAGTTCTAATGACTAGTAAGTTTTAAAATCATTATAACAATATATATATATAAAGGTTCGGAGGATGATCAGCCATCGTCACTCCTCCCCCCCCCCCGCCTTTATCCTAGAGGGTTACCTTACTTATTTATTACACCCCCCTTCCCCCCCACAACCACAACTGAAGACTATGGTACATTAGGTAGCAAAAATACAAATGGGGAAGTGAATTGTTTTTGGCCGTCAATACGGAACTTGGAATATCGGTGACATGGAAATACAACTTCTTGTGGGCTTTGCCACTAGCCTACCCATGCTAACAACTTTATATAGCTTATCACCTATACACCCATCACATACACGTCACACGTCAGTGACATTATCACACCACCTACCACCTATCACATTTACCCATCACCTATCACCTATTCCCCCCCCCCCCCCCCCCCTCCGAAGGTCGAGCCTCGATACATCTACAGTGTATTCCCCGTATAGAATGCAGTACTTAGGTTTTTTCTCTGCCACTGTCTACCCCCACACATCCCTTGTGGAGGGTGCTAAAGACTATAAGGGACATCTTGGCACGTCTATTTCAAATACTAAGTTTTGCAAATGCCACAAGGGGGTGGAAATAGACAGTGGCAGAAAAATGCAAATACTTACTGCAATCTCTACGTGGAATACACTTGTACACCCCTATGTTCACCGCATATGTACACCCCACTGTACACCCCTATACACCCGGCAGTTCACTTTCCCGTGATCACAATAGTGGTAGCGGTACAATCCAGAAACCGAAAAAAAGGAGCATATTACCTTTAAAGCAAACCACTTTGCACAGTTGTTCTATAGGCCTGTTAGAGTGATTTGACCCGCAGCACCTAAATTTTCATCCCTTAGGGTTCAGAATTTCGGCCATTTTCGAAAATGGCGGCTTAAATTATTAAATCTTCAAAATTGGAACACGAGTGCAGTATAGAGGTCGTTTTCGCATGATTGGGGTGTAAGAAAATCGAGAGTAGCCATGCCACGGTTGTAGGTTTCGTCGATTAGGCCCTGGTGCCGCCATATTTAAATTTCAGGGCATAACTTTTTAGCTGTTGGCATCCTGGGAATGTGGTTGAGTTTGGTGTCGTTTTCGGGTACTTTCGCAAATCTAAATACTATAGTTGCTTTATGAACGTCCTACATGACGCCCTTATCATAATTAACCGCCATTTTGAAAAATGGCGCACACCCTTAGGTTCTTGTTTGTCTATGAACTGCGTCTACGTTGTCGTTTTTGGGTATTTACGCACGTCTAAATACAATGGTAGACTTATGAACGTTCTATATGACACCCTTTTCATAATGAACCGCCATTTTGAAAAATGGCGCACACCCTTAGGTTCTTGTTTGTCTATGAACTGCGTCTACGTTGTCGTTTTTGGGTATTTACGCACGTCTAAATACTATAGTAGACTTATGAACGTTCTACATGACACCCTTTGCATAATGAACCGATTTTTTGGAAAATGGCGCACATCCTTAACCTCTTGGTTGTTTATGAACAACGCTTATCGTCGTGGGGCTATCTAAGTAAGATATTGCCTGGATGCTGAAGACGATCATACGATCATCAAGGCAAAGAGATGAGCAGTGGGCTTTACGCAAGAGGCGTCTGCTCTTCGTATGTGGATGATTGGAGAACCGGAAGTGTCTAGGCTCCTCAATGAGTTCCAAGGAGATGACGAAGGGGTGGATGGGCTGAATACCCATCATGAGCAGTATGGGAATTTTCAAAAGAAGTTCGTGGATAACTGTGCTGCTTTTAAGGACACGTTCCTTCAACATGAAAATCCCTTTGAAATAAAAGAGGAACACTTAATTGCTTTGGACACACGGGTGGTGGTAGACAAGGGAGGTGTTGACACTCTTAAAGCAATAGAGAAGACCAGACCGGTGCCGAAATGTACGTACATTTTGTAAAAGAGAGGTTTATCGATAACACCAAACCTAAGGGGTTCTCACCCGCTAGATTTATTTTTTACCATATGATCTACTGCACCACACCAATCGATAATGAACCATTAAACATCGTAAGTTGAAACCTGTGAATTGTTATTAATTAATGAAATTTCTGGTTAACTGCCGCGGCGACTGTTGGTGTCAACCGGCTTTTGGTGCGAGTGTACTCGAAGCGATATATCTAGACGGCCTTGGTGTACTCCATTCGACACCGCATAGCAGACCGCGTTCATTGTGCATGCGTTGACTATTTCCCCTCCCAATACTACTACTCTCTCACTCTCTCTCTCTCTCTCTCTCTCTCTCTCTCTCTCTCTCTCTCTCTCTCTCTCTCTCTCTCGCTTGGCTTACTTGACACCAACTCGACAGTCGACACCCGCCGACTCGACGTGCACAGCAACGCTCAAAACGAAATGGAGCACCCGATTACACATCTTTATTTTGTACCTGAACGGAAGCTCCGATTACAAAACCAAAATATACGAAATACGCAGAAAAGAAAGACGCAGCGAAAAGTATTACATCATTTTTTTTTGGAGCAGAATCCTCCAAGGTCCCAAGGCATACAGGTCGTCCCAATGCTATTTCTTATGGGAGATTTTCGCCGATGGGACCTAGCTCGAAAATCACTAACTTTGATATTTTTTCCCCGGGTTATGGTGAACCCGATTTCTTTTCATTTAGTCGCTAATTTCATAGCTAATCAGCCTTAGTTAAACATATTTTTTTGGTGTAGCGGGTGAGAACCCCTTTAACAAGCCAATCAAGCAAGTAAACAGATTGATATTTGCGGCACAGAAAAAGCTACAGACCAGTGCAGTTAGCATTCTGAGAGCTGACGTTCATCTTTTTTTTAGGCTTTTCATTGTCAGTACCACACGGGACCTAGATCTTCACGTTTTCTTCCAGTTTGAAAATCAGATATTCCCATCTTCCTTGTGTGTCAATTGAGAGATGCGTGCTAACATGAAGGCTGATTTGGCTATGATACTTGCTGGTGGCTTCTACTAACAGAACTATCAATCCATTTAAGTGTGATGGAGTCATCTTTGATGGGGCACAGAATGTCCACATGGTCAAACCACGCCCCGGTCTTAGAACATTTCCAGACTACTTCAGTAATCAAGTGAAAGGTCACATTCTCAGAATTGCTGAGAGTCTCGCTGCCCAACGCGTTGACCTGGCATGGGATCTGTACCACCTTGACAGTATCAAAAACAAAGCGCGAAAAAGCCGTGGTTCTGGGATGCATAGACAAGATCTACCAAACAGAGGTAAAATTTTACTTATTTTCTCGTAATTATATTTAATTTATTGAGCTGCTGTTAACGCTCACTTTATTTGTTCAGGTTCGTTGCCAACAAATTGGGAGGACTCCCTGCGAAACGCGTCCAATAAGCAGGAGCTCTTTACTTTCATGGCTAGATCCGTGCTTGATGGAATGGATGGTCTCCATGTAGTAACGAACGTAGGTGACACCTGCTGGTAGCTTTCCAACCGACCTAAACGGTGTGTCCTGTGCTAGAATGGAAGAGGCGGACGGCCGAATCTTCATGCACGTAAGAGATATGGTGCTCCATGGCGCCAAATCAATACTGATCCGCTTCTCAGACACGGATATTGTGGTTCTGGCCATCTCTTTCTTCCATTCATTGGAACCTCTGGGCCTGGAACAGCTGTGGCTTCTCTACGGATGAGCCAAAACGTGTCGCTATATAGATGTTCATTCCATCGCTCATCACCTTGGAGAGGACAAAGCTGTTGCTTTGAGGGGCTTCCATGCATTCTCTGGGTACGACACCGTGTCGTTCTTCGCGTCAAAGAGCAAGCGCTAGGCGTGGAAAGCGTGGACAGACAGTACCACGGCAGCATTTCGGTACCTGTCTCTTCCCTGCGAGGTGCCCGGTGACGATATCTTGTTCGCTTTTGAACGCTACGTCGTACGATTGTACGGAGTTAACTGTACCGAGCATGTCAACCAGGCCAGAAAACACCTTTTCGCCACTGAAAGCCAAGCCACCGACCCTGATCCCACCAACTTGTGCGGCCCTGCACGAGCATGCGTTGAGAGCAGTATACCAGGCTGGCCAGATCTTGGGTCGGGCAGACAGAGTGGACCAGTCAGACCTCCCCTCACCTGCCAACTAGAGATGGTCGCAAGTTGGCAATGAGTGGTCACCGTTAGGGTAAAAAAAAACCAAGCATTTGGGAGGCATGTCGATCCCTGGACAGATGCGGATGAGGCTAGCGGTGTGAGACCATCAAATGTATTTGCCAAAGGAACTTACTGCCCTGTACACCTGCCTGCAAGATGTGTAAGGGAGAGTGCAGCAACATCAGGTAAATTACGTAATAAGAATTGTAGACTATTGAACGGACCTAACATTTCTTATCAGCTTACACGCCGTTGCAATGTTCTTTTACGGCGCAAGATAACAACGCTCTGAAGAGACCCAAGGCCCTGCAGAGTATGAAGGCCATGGAGAGGACCCCGACGAAGATATAGATGGCGCCTATACACCTACTGAAGTTTGAGCCATCCCCTTGCCATCCCCAAATAGCAGTGTACATTATATTTGACGAAATGTTTTTCCAGTGTGATCATTTTTTTCGTTTTAAAGAAATATGTCAGCTCTCATCTCCATATATCGATGGTATTTGTACAAAAGAAAACAATTCTGAGAATTCAGGCAAGTTCAGCGCTCAAGAAATATCTTACTTTGATAGCCCCACGACGGTAGACGTTGTTCATAGACAACCAAGAGGTTAAGGGTGTGCGCCATTTTCCAAAATGGTGGTTCATTATGAAAAGGGTGTCATGTAGAACGTTCATAAGTCTACTATAGTATTAGACGTGCGTAAATACCCGAAAACGACAACGTGCGCTCTGTTCATAGACAAACAAGATTCTAAGGGTGTGCGCCATTTTTCAAAATGGTGGTTAATTATGATAAGGGGGTCATGTAGGACGTTCATAAAGCAACTATAGTATTTAGACGTGAGAAAGTACCCGAAAACGACACCAAACTCAACCACATTCCCAGGATGCCAACAGCTAAAAAGTTAGGCCCTGAAATTTAAATATGGCGGCACCAGGGCCTAATCGACGAAACCTACAACCGTGGCATGGCTGCTGTCGATTTTCTCACACCCCAATCATGCGAAAACGACCTCTATACTGCACTCGTGCTCCAATTTTGAAGATTTAATAATTTAAGCCGCCATTTTCGAAAATGGCCGAAATTCTGAACCCTAAGGGATGAAAATTTAGGTGCTGCGGGTCAAATCACTTTAACAGGCCTATAGAACAACTGTGCAAAGTGGTTTGCTTTAAAGGTAATATGCTCCTTGTTTTCACGTACCGCTACCACTACAAGCATTAGGGCTTACACCAGTTCAGTTACTACAGTTACTGTGTATGTCTGTAAGTCTGCTTTACATGCCATCGCACGCGTGTAAAACTCTGCAACATCGCAGGTTCTGGACTGTTGAAAGACTTTGTTGTCAGAGATTAATGAAACGAACAGGTGTGTTGGTGTCTTACAAAGAAGAGACATTGCCTGTTGAGATCCAGGTGAGACAAACAATCTCTTGAACGTGGGAGTCTCATTGAAAAGGTTTCACTTCATCGGACATTATCACTTATTTTATTTATAAATTTGGGACTTTGTTTAATTTGTTATCAAAACAATATTTTTATATTCTTATCATTGTTTGTATTGCATATTGTGAAAATGGCAAAGGTTACCAATACAATACAACTTATTGCATGCAAATTAAATCCACATCAATAATAAATATAGAAATAGAATTATAGACAGAAGTACAGAAAAATAATACTTCTACTAGAAAAACAAAGACTAGATAATTTCAATAAGTATCGTGTCAAGTAGGGTCCCAAGGATCAACATTCAACAAGGCTAAATTACGTAATATGTTAAAATTAAACAATAACAAAACTGAAACCAATGAACACACTAACACACTTATTATATTGTTTATGTTTGAGTTCATACATATATGTTGAATGCTCTATATAAATAAGAATTATGTTTCAGATTACAAATAATAGCATAACAACAATTCAAATCTAGTTGAAAAATTAACCCAACAGCAAGAAACGACAACTGCAGGCTTGAAAGTATGCGCTTTCAAAATATTCTGCAACTGCTTCTTATTTCCCAGATTGACAGCCGTAATACGGTCTAATTTAAACTTTTAAATTTTTCTTAGAAACTTTTATCCATATTATGTAAGCCGTTGGTCATAGGGTAAGGATAAATTACAATACATTCTTAGGTATTGTTGAGAATGAAAAGCATACGATAAAGTCTATGAAACCTAGTATATAAAAAGTAAGATTTGATTGTGTTACCAACAAAACCTCTTACATTTAAAAGTTGCATGGTCCACCTTACAGACACAAAGAAGCGAAAAATATACTTTCGAAATTCCAAAAAGCGAATCCAAACTGGTCCGCTTTATCCCGTGAAGATTACGGCGGGTATGAAATCAGAAACCTGGACAGCTTCATGCGGGGGTCTTATCTTTCAGTTCCAGACTTTAGAAAAGACGAGTGTCAGATATTCTCATAGTCCGCATTGTCTCCATGACAATAGGGCTTTTTCAATTTTTAACGATCAATTTGACAATACTGATGATCTCTGTTGTGACGTTTTAACGTTCAAAATTGCGCACAGTAAAGGTTGCAAGGTGCTGAAAATAAGTCTGAATTGCAACTCTTTGTTGTACTTAAAAATGGTCTCATATTCACAAGATATAGGGTGTCCCGATTTTGCTTATTATCTTCACACAATACGCACCTATTCGATCATACAGCTGGGTCATTTCGAAGTTGCAGATGTTGAAACGTTTTCATTAAATTAAGAATACAAGTTCATTACTCGGAATAAATGAACAAAGGTATTGTCTTCAATTATTTTTTGTATAACTTTTTTATATTTGATTATCACCCTGTGGCCAATTCAGGTACAAAAACGGGTTTTGTGTGGACGCAAGGGTCAGAAGAACGTCCAGAGGCTAAACTCAAACCTGACAGTTCTTTTCAACCCTGCAGAAATTGGGGTTGTTTTTTAACAGAGGGGTTTAAGATGAAGAAAAAACCGAGGGACATTCAACGTCAGGGGTACAAAGAAAAAAATGGACGGAAAAGACAAAGAAGGTGACCCTTAAAAAAACTACCCTTAAATTCACCTACCCCTTAAGTAGTGGAGATCTTAAAAAAGTTCTTTGTAGTGTAAATAAAAAAAGTTTTGTCCTTTTAAAAAGTCTGGTCCATTCTAGGCTCGTAAAGATTCTGAACGTTTTATATATGAAATGAGAAACCAAGGGTAAAGATGGCGGAATGAAGAGGGTGCGATTGATTTTGGGGGGTCCCTGTTTGGTCGTATGTCGAGGTCCCACGGCCCCGGTATTTGACCCCTGAGTGGCTTAAGGGACGTATTGACACAAATCACTCCACTGTGAAATTCACTTCTCTTGTTGAGTAACAATTCACCTACACTATACACGTCTTCATCTCTTCATCCTGTTAGTGGTAATGAGTCTAATACAGACTCGCCTGTCCTGACAAACAACCCCCCCCCCCCCTTCCACCCTTAACAATCGAACATTTCTTTGCTCACCAACCCTTTATTTTAGAATCATTCCAATCATCTCAGTCCAAGTTCTTAGCGGCCTAATCGATGGAGGAATGTGGCACACCGAGTGAGTTGGGGGGTTCGGGGGAGGGGGGGGGGTGACAGGTAGAGAGATAGTAATATTTCTAAGAAAGGGGTCTGGGTGTGGAACCCTTAAAGCCACGGGGGGAACATTTCAAAGAAATGAGTCTAGTGTGGAGCCCCAGAAGCCGCAGGAGAGGAATATTTCAAAGAAAGGGATCTGGGGTAGAGCCCCAGAAGCCTATGCATGCTAAATCATTATGAAATTACGATTTAGTAGTGAACAGCGCCTTAAAAACCATATAACTCTTTCACGATTTCCGGATTGCGATTGCGATCCCGATATCGACAATTGTGATTGGGGCTTTAATCGACCACGGCCACTACGCCGGCTACAACACAAAGAGTACCCGGAGGGTGAAAGGGGTTGGGGGGGGGGGGGGGGAGGCGCATGTTTACGGTGGCAGTCGGCTCTCCTCTGGTTAACAAGGTGAGGCAATGGCTCGCTTTCAATAAGTGATTGGGCGCTTGTTTAATTTGAATTCAAGGTTCCTTCACCTTGAGTGGAAGGAAGGCCCGATATTGATTGGTTATTATCTCGCCAGGCCGCGCTGACGAGGCTCATTGAAACTGCTACTGGTCGGCTGTGTTCCAATCACTCGACGAGTGAACTACGGTGACTCAACGGCCGTGTGGGATGACGCACACATTAGCATGGTACCGTCTTCTTCTGTACCTGATGCGTGGAGATACTGTTAGCCGAAGTTTGGAACAACAGAATGAACAGATGTGGGCTAATGGTCACACTTGGGTAGGACAATAAAAGAATGGAACAAGCTCTCAAGAGACTTTGCAGAAAATATCCTTTCTTGTAGAGTCCTGAAGGATCACACGAACAATTAAATTAATTGCATTTTTATTGTAATTTTGCCACTGTGTATCTGTGCGCAATTGTGAAAAAAATCAATCTTTGAATCTTAAATTTTTGAATTCATATAGTGTAATTTTAAGAAGGGTTAATTGTAAGAAAAGAAAAGTACATATGTACTTATATTCGCCCATTTTTTTTTCTTTTCATAATAAATTATTTCCTAATGCTTTGTTTCATGTACCAGTGCGGCTGTATTTTTTTATGTAAAAGAAAGAAAATAAAGACACTATTTTTAATACTTATCACATAATACTAGGAATCGAACAAAACTTGTAAATTCTCGTTGATGAGATAGTATAGATAGAGTAGCAGCGAGAAATAGCCCGAACACTCGTATTCGAATCTTTCCGAACGGTCGTTAACATAGTAGAGCAACTATGTTCCAAGTAATCTAAAAACTATCAAAGTAAAAGTTTAACAAACTTATTTAATTAGCAGTTGCATTTTATGGAAGTTTTAATGTCAGTAGAATGGTGTGATTCAACTTTACGTTCTTTGTGTTGGCTATGTTCGAATATCTTTAGGTAGTTCTTTTCTTGTAGAACTGGAATCAATAGTTTTTTGAACTAACATGGGGAAGTGGATCACTTTGTGATTTCAAATATTGAAGCCTACAAAGGTTTCATTTTTGTTTTTTTTATATCAGTTTGATTCAGTTGTCCCCACTGATTACAACATTAGATACATTTATCAGACTACAGCTGTATTATCACTTGTTCTATGTTTACAGCGTTGTTGAGATGAGACAAACGACCATTTCACGCGGTTTGAATATTGTAATCTCTTTCGTTGAGAATGATTGATTTTAGTGACGTTACAATAATGTATTACAAGAACATTGAAATGTATTCTTACTCTAACCCTGTAACAACAGTATAGAACAATTCGCACACTTCTTGAATTAAGAAGACACTCCTTACGCTGTATATGTATAAATATACACATCAATTAGTAAAATAACTATACATCGTGACGCGTTAATACATTTCATGCATTCTGGAAAAAGTGAAATCGTCATTTGCATCATTTTATTGCAGTTAATTTATAACTTTATATATTATTGTTAATTATTCCATGACGCCAGCTCCAGGTTTAGCCGAGGAAGGGGTTTGAATGCTACCAAAATTATTAAACGCAATTCATATAGTGAGCTCTGTATAAATCGTTGTATGTTCAGCGTGAGTGTTATTGATATTAATTATATTTATTATAGTCATCTAATGAGAGACATTTAAAACGTGATTAATGCAAATCGATCCATGCATTATCTTTCGGTGCAACGAACATGCCACGCATTGGCGCCCACAAAGCCCTCCCCCCCCACCGCCCAAGCCCAAAGAGAATTCGCCCATTATTGTTTTATAGCCCGCACGGGCCACGGCGTGAAATTGTAAACGACTACATTTTGTTTTAGCCGTTATACTCAAAGCGATCAGAACCTTTTCAAGAGGACAGACAGCCATGCATGCAGACTAGTTTGGTCAGTTGCCATTTTTTAATCGCGAGTAAAAAAAATGGAAATGCCCTATGACAATAATGATTGTCGATTGTCATCGCGAAGGGACGTATATGAGGATTTGTAACATCTGTCTGAGGTAGACAGAGGCTGCACCAAAGGTCAACTGATTAAATGTAGGCTGGCTACCCTTTCTCTCTAACCCTTCGACAAAAAACAACACGGCTTGCAAACTAATCCACTTTAGGTCCGTTTATTATTTTAGGATAACTGTCAGTTTTGTGTGTGACCATATATAGTAGGGGGCGATGAGTTGATTGGCGTACTTTGATGAAACTATATACAGTCAGATATTTACAGTTATTGGTATTGCCCCAATTTCCACAACAGACAATAGTTGACACATTTTTCAAACGGATCCAGCTAATTACATTGTTTCAGAGTACTGAGTTTTTACGAAACCAGATTGTGCAACTTTTTCACTTTACTAATGTTGTGTACACGGATATGCGACCAAAACGCATGTTTGTCTGATAGCTTCATTTTTTGTGCAGTGTTACTTCGGTTAAATTTGAGGATTTTGTGGAACAGAGCCTATTGCTTTGTACGTTAAAATGTGTGTTCAAATTGTAATAAATACATGTAAAAGTAAAACATAGCTACATCAGCTTCGCTGCGTCGAATTTAAATAATTTTAAAAGTTGGTGTTTTGCAAGGTATTTTGTAACTGAAATAAATAGCAAGCTACATTTAAATTTCGGATAGGGTAACAGTGAGGGTATCTATTGATACATTCCCCCACCCCTCCCTCGCTTACTGACTGTGAGTCTAATTATAGACACATTAAGCCCCGTCAAGACAAAGACGTAGAAAGTGTATTGTTCTAAACTCTATACAATACAACTTAACGAGGGTCAACACAATTTTAGGCGGGGGGGGGGGGGGGGGGGGGGGGTTCACTATGAATACTATGATGTATTGTTATGATCGCTAGATATTGTACTACATCTCATGTAAATGTTATCATTAAGCTACAATGCGACACACTATCGCAGTTAAATCATGAAAGGGAAGAGAACAGAGTTATGAACAGATGTGTGAGAGTATAGAGGGGGATGAGAGTGAACATTATTTTTTAGATTCTATAACACATAATTTGATTTTTATAAAATAACACATTTTAAATTTGTAAACAACAATGTTTTCGAACGAATAAATTACTAATACATCCCAAGATTATATGCCTACATTATGTTTCTTTGCGTCTCTGGAATCATGTTATTCGAAATGATCAAGTGGTGGTAGATGAAAATGACAAACAATTACAACAAAAAACATACATTATGCAGTATCCGAATCTACCTCCCTACGTGGCATAGGCTCAGGATCTGTGTTAGTACATTTGTGACAATTGCTCGTTAAAAAAAATTTATTCATTTTTGAGTAATGAAAATAAATTACAATCATATGAAATCTTAGAAGAAATAATACGAAGAACCTGTTTAAAAATTAGTATATTATTTGGTAACAGATTGGTCACAAATTTACTTACACCCATACGTAAACTCGTTCCACAGCAACCTTATGGATGCTGACGGTAAGTGAGGCTTAGCCAACCAAATGTCAGTATTTGCAAAAACCAGTCTCTGATTGGCTCCGATTTACTCATCATTGACGTCAGCACAGCCATTATTTGAGACTGTGACATCAGCATTCACGAAGTTGCTGTGGAACCATTTAGACATGAGATTCCTGTACAATTAGGTACATATTTATTATTTATAATAATCCAACTCTTATATGAGCAATTAGTTGACGACCAATAATACGTCTGTAAAACGCCTGCTGCCAAATGTAAACACACATTCAGTCTTTAATATGGCCATTGTGAGATGGTGAGATCACGTGAATACCTCCAATATATACCGTTGTGTATGTGACAGCTAGGGTCACATTTATTAGCATAAAAACAAGAAGCCGTATCGTGTGAGTCAGCTTGAAGACATATCGCCCGTGTCGCCGTAAAGTAGGGGTGCGTGATGAGGGGCCGGGTTCGGTGCCAGGCAGCGACCTGACCCCCGTCCACCCTGTGTCCAGGGACGGTACCAGTCGGGCGCGGCGCGGACATCGCATGACCCCTGGCCGAACGGCGCCGAGACAATAGAGCGCAGAGATCGCGATACGTGTGCAATATAATCAATGCCAGCAAGATTCGTGTTCTCTATAGACCCAGTGTAATAAAATCGATGCATCCAACATTCGTGTTCTCTATAGACCCAATGTAGGCTGGGGTCCTATTCTGTAACTTTTATTCTATATCTTGCAATGAATTCAGCCTGAACTCGAACTTTTGCGATTAATTACATACTTTCTAACACAACAAGTTTGAATTCAGACTTTTCCGATCAATTGCATTACTTTCTAACACAACAAGTTTGAATTCAGGCTGAATTCGGACTTTTTTGATCAATTACATTACTTCTAACACAACAAGTTTGAATTCAGTTTGAATTCAGGCAGAATTCGGACTTTTTCGATCAATTACATTACTTTCTAACACAACAAGTTAGATTCAGGCTGAATTTGGACTCTTTCAAACAATTACATTACTTTCTAACACAACAAGTTAGATTCAGGCTGAATTTGGACTCTTTCGATCAATTACATTACTTTCTAACACAACAAGTTTGAATTCAGGCAAAATTCATTTCTGAATATAAAATGACGAAGCTACAGAATAGGGCCCTTGGCTTATACTGACTTCTTCAGACTATTGCATATTATAGTGGGATAGTTGGGACGGAATTATGAAAGCTGTTTGTCTTAGCAAATTACCTTATGACCAGGAAAAACTAGGATGAAAGTAATTGTCAACGTTGCTTTTAGTGGGAATCGAACCAGGTTCCTACCGAATGAGCGTATTGAGTGCTACCACTGAGTCATTCCTTATCGGCCAAGGCCAAATGGGAGTTCTCTAATTGATAGCTTGTTTGGATGATAATTAAATGATAACATTAATACGTTAGCTTCTTTATCACATCAATATGAAGAACTTTACACTTTTTAGATAATCATTAAAACAATTGTGGGAGTATAGTGGAACTCAACGTGTTTCTTGTTTCTGCTGTATCACAAAAATTAAAAATGTATTTTACTCAGTAGCTAATACCGAAATGTAAACATGTATCGTATTTTCATATCGTATTTTTCGTATTTACATGTATTCAATTTCAGGAAAATAATAGTTTCGACGCCACTTTTCTCAAGAAATCACTTAATCACTGAAAATCAATTCTCATAGCTGAATAAGCAGAAACGCAAATACTATGTTAGTAATAAATATGCAAATACTGCACGTTGTCTTTACATTTTAATAGGTCTATATACTTAAGTCTACAGGAATAACTCATTTTGCCGTTTACTCAAGCGTCTGTGTTTATTACAGAGCAACACAAGTCTACAATATTACAACTTTCATGTATCTACAATATATTTTCAAAAGATTGTGTATTCATTAGCATACCCGATAATCTAGACACACTACATTTGTTTGGCCAGATTGAGTAAACAGGTAACATCACTGAATGTGGTAAGTTGTACACCACGTTGTACCTGCGCGTTCTCGCGCTGGAGCTCGAGATCGCATGATCCATTATAAACTGGCCGTGGCCAGAGGTTTGGTCTAATTCGGAGCAGCAAAGTCATCGATTCGCGGCGGGAGGGAACCGCGGCCTAATCGACGGCCGACTTCTTTCGCTCCCCGTGTAAAACACCTCCAATAACGTGAGGATATATCGTACGACAGACAGCTGTGGTATCAGTGGATGAATTGGAAGTCTTCCCTTAGGGTTGGGGGGGGGGGGGGGGGGGTCACTGGTCGTAAACTATTTATAAAAACCTTACTGGCATCTAAATGTGTTGATAATACGTGTAATCAAGTAATTTAGGTGAAACGAAAACAAAATCTAGGATAATTGAGCCCAAGGTCTACTGGATCTCCACATTAGCGAAGCTTCAAACTTTTGAGATAGGCCTATATGCTGTTTTGTGTGTGTGTATGTGTATTGTGATGAATAGACATATTTTGACGTTTCATGACAAGTGGCTAACTGTATATGGAAATTGGAAGGGAAAATGGTGAAGGTTATCTTCTCTCAGGGGGGATGGTTACAAACGTATTTATTTATAAGGGGATGGCTAAGCAATTAATTGTTTCTGGGGAGGGGGGGGGGGGGGGGGGGGGATAGTATTCTCCTGCAACCTCCAATTCACCAATGCGTATTATACACTGTATTTCCCACCTTGAGCATCTCAGGACTCTCATTACGTGACTGTGTGGTATAAATAACACCACAATAACAACTGACGTTGGTTAGGATGAGAGAGGTTTTAAATAAGTAATGGCCATTAAAGCATTTCGATTGATTGTTATTTGTACAATTGAGGTGACATAAATCATTTAAAACACCCAACATTGAGAAGTTTATCTGTAACAAACTGAAGGGTTCACCAATTCAAAGCAGGTTAACATTCTTGTATCAGATAACTCAGTTGTGATGACATAATCCATCCATGTAAAATGGACTAGATCAGTTATCTGAAAAAAATACAGGCCCCCCCCCCCCCCCCCCCCAACCCCCTCCCACAATCCAACGCATGTATCGCAAACTCGTCATGCTATTCAATCACTTTAATAAAATCTAGTCGCCAAGACTTGCAACTCCCTGATCGTATGAGTAATGCTTGCTTTCTGTACCCTGAACCTGAAATATGGTCGGACAGGGTTTCAAACGTCCCGCGTCCCAGCTGCATGTGCGCTGTCAGACGGCCGTGTGTCGCACTATGTGTGGGGCGCAGCGGACATAGCAAGGTCACTTCTCCTGGTGATATTTATTCCTTGCTCTGTCCCAGTGATGTGTGGGGTGTTCTCTGTCACTCTACACCTGCTAAACTAGCAGGTGTACGAGCGGGCGGGCGTACACGAATCAATACTATAAAACACAAAAGCGACTAAATATATACAGATTATAATTTCAAGATGGCAATTTCCGAAATGCCCAATGACAACTAGTTGTCCTAAACCAACTATTCTCCGGCTGACGAAATAGCCGAGTATAATTATACCATGGACTTATAATAGTCACTTCGTTACTAGACTTGAATCAGTTAACAAATCAATGTACCAAACTACCAATTAAATAGCCACGAAAGAAGGCGGTGGGCAGCCATTTTAGCCCTTAAGTCTCAGATGTTGACATTGTTCACATTGCTGTTGTGACTGTTGATGTGTAATTGCTTAGCGATAGGGGCTAAAATGTCCGAGAATGTCAAAAACCGGAAATGAGAATCGCAGACGCGTATTCCAACCATGTTGTACATCCAGATAGTTGTAGGTCCATGAAAATACTAACTAAATTTTTAACTTCTCTAGTTCATAATATATATCATGATCTACTTGAATCAGATCTAATACAGTTATATCTGGAATATTTGTTAGAAACACACTTAGGTCCCAATTCATCAACTGCGTTTAGCTCCGATTTAGTAAACTCGGTTTGGTAATCGACATTTGGAAGTTTGCGCAACCAACATTACATCAAAATTCATAGTAGTTGCCATGTTTGTTCATAGCGAATCTCCGATTACCGGCTAATCAGCGTTTAAAAGTTTGACGAGTAGTTGTGCAACAGCGTATTTGTACAATATATCATGAAGTGCGATAAAGAAGGAAAGACCGTTGAAACACACTGTCAGGATTATGATTGGCGTAACTGTAGTCGAAAGGCCGGACATGGTTTTACGATGATGAAGATGATATTTGGGTTTTACGTCCCACATTCTTGCAACTAGGCTTATCGAGACGATGAGTGGATGAAATATGAAGATGAGGATGTAGGGAGGAAAGGGGTAGGTAGGAGGGCGGGGAGGAGAAGTGAAACGGTAAGAATAGGGAAAGATGTGGACTGCATTTCGTCTGATTTCTCTCCCTCGACCTGTCCGGCTAGGGTGGCCCTACCAGAAGCATATGCTTCCGCCGGCATAGCTCTTGAGATCAGCAAAACACACAAAACACAGATAACTGATTGTAGGTGCACAAACCTGCCCACTACGATAAGGTAGCAGTCCCTGGTCATGATGGTTTTACGTAGGGCCGTATTAACTATCGATGACAACATAGGCACAACTTTTTAGGTCGCCCCCCCCCCCCCCTCCCCCCACTAATTAAGAATTCAAAATATCATTATGATTATTCTGTAGGTCTATCTATGTGTGTATGTATAGAGGATACATTAATACATGCATACAATACAATGCTATTTTTTGCAAATAATGTTCAGGCCTCTTAGTCGTAGGGTAGGGCCTACAAACAAATAAACAAATTCAATATAATAGATATGCAAATGTAAGGCTATAGCTTCCGTGTGGCAAAGTTATTTTCTATTACTTACCCACATGTGACTCGAAGTCGAGGCTTTTCTGACACGTTGATGTGTTCACAAATTTTAGAATTAAAAAAATAACTGACCAACTAATTTTGTTTCACACGACATTTTTTAAAAATTATTAATATACGAGCACAATAAAAATCTGGTCAAAATAAATTACTCACACCACATTCACCACACAACACAAGATTTCGTTGCTTGTTCATGCACGTCTCGCATTCGAAAAGTGACTGAGCTAAGGGATCTACCTAGGCAAATGAAATGACTAAGACCACAAATATGGTTCAAAAATGTGTCGGACAGCTCATCTCCCGCCCCATCGACGTTCACTGTATTGTACACATTTTCAAGAAATTAACTAGCCACATCAGTTGTAGGCTGATAACAACCTTATGGTGTACAAAAGGATTAGAAAACCTGTGACACTGACATGCCTTGTACGCCCTAATCAATGCTCACATAACAACTTTTTCAGTATGCCTTCTTCTAAGCAAATGTTTTGCAGTCATTGGGAAAACACACAAACAATAAATGAGTGCAGTGTCAGTTTTTTTTTTTTTTTTTTAATTAGTCAATCTTGTCATCTGCCAGTCATTAATTCATATATATTTTGTAGATTTGTGCATAGCATATTTATACCACTAGACAGGAGATGCCAGGCGTCCCCTGTCTCGCGGCGCCCTAGGCAAGTGCCTAGTCCGCCTATTGGGTAATATGACCCTGGTTTTACGAGAGGTAAGGTATCAGACATCACGTTTCATGAGTTCTCGGTGCAGAATCTGTTACAAGTAATAACTAACATACAGTAGCAACAAATCACCTAATCAATATTATTTGAAACACGGGATTACTTCGTTTGTTAATCTTTTCTCAAACGTTCGTGGAAGAAGATAATAATGTTGTGCACTGCAAGATAGTGAGACGAAGTGGTCTTGTGTTTTAATATCATTGAAACGTTTTCCATTAAGATTTTTTTTTTAGTTTGCTCACAGTTAATTTTGCATCGTCAACATAATGCAACAAAGTTTCATTTTTTTTTTAATGATTCATTCAAGTGTTCTTCGAAGGAACTTTACTCTTAATAAAACAGTCTTTTAACTTCGTCTTTAATTAAAGTGTTTTTAGTTTACCTGTATTTTTTTTACAAACCTGTCTTTAAAAGCAGTTCTTTTAGTTCGTTTTTAAAGTTGTTTTTTTTATTCACCGGTATTTTTATTTAGAAACTTTGTAACGGAAAATGTTGAAATTGAAATACTACTTGAAAAATACGTTGATTAATTGAAACAAAATTCATCAACTAATGCAACATACGGAATTCGTGTACGTCCCCCCCCCCCCCCCACACAACGTACACACAAACTATTTTGAATTTGATAGTGGTTGGGAGAAGGTAGTGAATCTGTTTGGAATTTTCATTGCTTATGTAGGAAAAATAATGATACGTAACATCATGTCACAATAAGCCATGCCCCCCCCCCTCCCCATCCCTAACCTGTAGTACCCAGTCAACAGTATACATATCAGTACTAACAACTCAATACCTGACGAAAAACAATAGAAACCAAAAGAAATACGTTTTCACACTAATAACCACTGGAAAAAGAAGTAATTCAGATTTTTTTCCGCGCCTTTTATTCACACTTCCTTGGCATTAATTAATGTTTTTAATAATTATTGATAGTGTTTACTTCTGACTAGATTAATTTATTAGCAGACACTTGTGCCATTCGAAAACAAATTCGGAACTGTTCACAAAACACTATAGTTTTCTCGACGAAAATAATTTAAGATATTTATTGGTGTTTTTCGATTATGTTTCAGTAGTGACAACAACCGTTTCCAGATGACACTTATGGCATACGAGGACGGGTACGTGATGTGTGCGTGTGTGAGCAACGCATCATAGACCCACATGCCAGACCCCACGCATAACAGTGCGTAAAAACTACCTCAACATGTGGCGCGCGAAATCGATTAAACTTCGCGCATTTTTTAAACAGTCTAAACAAGTAGCCAAACTGTTTCGGCACGCATAGTAGTGACCAAAACAACATCGCGAGGTAGTCCAAAAAGATTGCCCCCTATGAGGTTTGAACTCATGACCCCTGGTTTACAAGACCAGTGCTCTGCCACTGAGCTAAGGAGGCCGATGGATGCCCGGCCCTTATAAGCGAGAGCGCTGATATGAGCACAGCTCCGTTGCACTTGCCCGCGGCAACAAGTGCGCAGGTAAACACTATACATTGAATATAGATTGTCGATGATTGATTGATTAATGGGGCTTAACGTCTCATATTTTCGCAACTATGGCCAATCGAGACGATGAGCGGGTGATAATGAAGATGAGAAAATGAGAAAGATGATGATGAAGAATAAAGTCACATCCGAATCAGATCCATTGTTCGTCGCGTGGGTTGGGAGTCCAGCAAGGGAGGGCCGGGCCAAGGGGAGGAGAAATATTCAGTGGGACAGTGGGAGGGAAGGGACAGTGTCTCTTTTTGTCGCCTCTTACGACTAGCAGAGTCACTCTGGGCCTATTCTTCCCCGGGCCCAGTATATATAGATTGTCACCAAGGCCGAATTCACATCAGTTGATATAATTCTTTACCCAAAAAAACAATTCGGCTATTTAGATATCCGAAAAAGAGATGGAAACGAAACTAACCGATGTTTTCATATGCGTAGCTTTGGATGGGAGCTATGTTTTTGTACAGCTACAGTTTTGGTCTCATTGCAGGTTGTCCAAAATACGGTATGCCTGTGGTGGTTTATTTGATTGGTCTAGCCAAGGGCAGTCAAGCGTTTTAGCACTTCGATCATATTTTTTCTTCAATATAACAGATAGTTCTTGTTTCAGTTTTTTTTCAGTGTTCTTCAGTTTGTGGTTTGGTACATCATGAACAAACGTAACATATGTTTTGATTCGGAGAGGATGAAGCTATTATTGATTTGAGTCGAGATTTTCAATATTATAATGATGTATGTCATTACACTGACAGAACAAAACCGTAACACGATTTTGAGGTTGTTGTACACAACATCAACATAAAACTATCAATGGAATGCCAAATTTTGGTAATTTCAATCAATAGTGTCAGAATATTTCAAACTCAAAGGCAATTGGACTATCCCAAATCCTAAAAAACAAAACTAGCACGAAGTTGATGGGACGAAATTCTCTGTAGATTTAATGGATTGTGTGGGGGTGGGGCGCCGAGGGGGTAGGGTAGGTGACCTTACCCAATGCCCTTTCATTCATTATCTTACTCCTCAGGTGGCGTAAGGTACTGTACGACTGCTTGACGACTACTAAATGGAAAGTAAATACGTAAGCTCCAACTTCCAATAATACATTTTATCACCACCAGAAAATACAATAGCCTACAACATGACCGATTATAATACATGTATAGAAAACATAGTAATATCACTAATATTATACACAAATTATTGATTTAATGGCCAGGTTATTTGATCAATGTACGAACCTAGGGCGCGTCTCAAACCACGGTTAAGGCCTAGATCGCTAGCCTAGTTCAGTAACGCCGAAAGTGGTGCCACAAACGCCTAGGCAGAAAACATTGTTACTGTGAAATGCGTTGTGAACATGGCATTACGAAGTGACCTGAGCACAAGTAGTCACTAAAGTTATAGCATATTTTGTCTTATGTACCACACTTTTTAAACAAATGCTATATTATTTTGTCTAGATAAGCCTACTTCAAAATTGATATATGCGAAAGGTTTTAGTTGGCAGACTGAAAGCATCTCCTAATAATTAGCAAAGATATTTTCTTTTACTGGAAAACAAAAGTAAGGTATAAAAGTAAGTATATTTTACTATTGGCTGACACGCAATTGTCTCTTTCCCAGTCTGATCGTACGCCGTTGCATAGTTTTTTTTTAGCTGAATCTGTAGTCAGCGGCATGAGTGATTTGTGTACAGATCTAGAAAACATCTACCAATTCTCTCGTATTGAATAATTTGTTCCTTAGTGTTCTGTTCACGCATTTTTTATACAGATTTGAACTATATCATACTCTGTCGTCACGGTCTTCCTGCCCGAATACATACTGCATGACTATGTTACGCATTTATGGTTTTTAGTTTCAACCTATTTAGTGACTAGAGATAGCTCAGTGCTAGCACGAAGCTCTTCTTTGGGAGGTAGCACGCTTCCGGAAATCTGCACTGAAGGTGTTTTCCGAGGATTTCCTCAGTCACAAGGTAAGGAGGGGAAACCTGATACCGGCACGTAGTCTACGACTAGCGAAGAGCACCAAGTTCATAGACCACCGGCTTTACGTCCAATCCAAAAGAACTGCTGTTAACTCTGACCTGCCATGAAAGTTCGTCGACTAACCTGGACTGCCGCTCAGTCGACGAGAAGAACGAAGCTGTTGCACAAACTTTCGAACCCTCCAATCTGCTCTAACCAACGGTAACCCTCCTCTCATGACCTAGTATAGGACGTGCCCGGTTAGTACAAGATAAGTGTTAATTCTAGTTCTTGTTCTCGAATTTATGTCATCAATCGTCGATGACATATTTTCAAATTTCAAGTTATGTCTGAATATTCCCGCGCAAGATGACCTTAGGTTTGTTCGTTTGTCCTGCCTCAAGAGGAGTATTTTACGCCAGGAGTAATCCGGAAATATGTCATTATAACGGATATGGGAGTAGAAATCATAGTTACTCCCACTTGGACAAAAAAACAGAGTTGTCACAGTTGTGATCGTTTCAGTTGTTCCTCCTACTCCTACTCGGGAAGCAGGTGTAAAAACCTTACTCCCGTCACAGTTGTAGTAAGTTACCACTGGACAAAAGAACTTGTCGCGGCTACTCCCATCACACTTACTCCAGGACAGAAAAACGGGGTTTTCGTAATACCGTACTCCTGGAGTAGTGATCACAGGACAAACGAACAAAGCTATTGACACCTAGAATGAGAGCTAGAACAAGAATTAAAAGTGCACATCGGTATGGGCGCCTCGTATTTATATTAACATCTTGGATTTTTGTTGTTGCTGGCAGAACTGGAGCTAAAATAAGACCCAATCGAGACCTAGAACAAGATCTAGAACGAGACCAAGAACATGAACAAGAATTAACATTCTACCTATAACAATATTCGGATACGTCCCTAGCCCGATGTAAAGATAACAGCGCTGGTTATTGAGAAACGACTTGGGGTATGAAACACTTTCGTTCATAGCTCGTCCATGGACAGAAATATTGAGACAACCGTACACGGCCAGTGTTGTATTCGAGCTTAGGCGGGCTTAGGCGCCACCTAGGCACTTTTATTTGAAGGCTAGGCTAGCCTAGGTGCTTTTGTTTAAATGGCAAGAACCCATGTAGTATTCACAATATCTATAATTGAGAAAAAATATGTTACCTCAACGTCTTCATGTATTCAGGTTTAATTTCTGTAAAATCTTTTTCCGGCTACTTAAAACAATCGCCATCGCCCCCCCCCCCCTCCTCCCCCCTCCCCACCCTGTGCACACGTAAATTCACCTCCTAGGCACTTTATATTTTAGAAATACACCATTGCTTACACCCATTTCAATCCAGCTCTGATTCGGAACGTCGATGGTCGATTCCTGCTACCAACATCCTGACTGAAAGTGTTTCATGTTTCATTCTTTCATAAGGTGGATGCTGTAACTGATGCTGTAAAGATCCCTAGAATATTCCTTTCCAAACACCCCAATTCCCTAATACTCTAAAAATGGCAATATTGAATGACTTGAGGGCCTATGCTGCCTAGGCCAAGCACAGGCTACCACTCACTGCCGATAGAGAGGTGGTGTTATTGGGAACAGATTGTGAATGTTAAGCTGACGATTCTCCCGCTGCTCATTATGGATCCCTCCCTCAGCAAAGACAAAAGGCCTACTCACAAATTGTCGGTGTCGGGATCGTCATCGCAATCCAGAAATCGTGAACAAGTTAACGAGCATGCTTCTTATGACACTGAACACCATAAAATCGTAATGTCGTAATGATTTAGCGTTAGAAAATGTGCGATTGTGTTCCCGATCCCGATTACAATCACGATGCCGACAGTTGTGTGACCTGATCACTTCAGCGTCGTGCTTGGTTGAGCCACCTTTACAGTTTACACATACTTGTGTTAACATTTCAACAATGTCTGTTTCTGTATGATGTCCCTCGTCTATATTTACAATCGAAATTTCTTCCCGCTTGGGTCCGGGATAGAACAGGTCCCTGACTGTCGTACGACGCGAATATTTCAGCTGACGTAGGCCTAGTCATGGATAAAACAACAATAATCAATTAATCCTCGATCGAAAGGCATCTTCTCAGCCACTATAGGACAAATTTGATCATTGCTATTTTTATTTGTTATGTTGTTGCCATTTTTGCTATCGTCGTCGTAATTATTGGTGCTGTGGTGGTTGATGTTGTTGTTGCAATGATTGGATAAAGTAAAGGCATATTAGCATATTATTAGAATCCGCTATTTCGTTTACCATTATCGAATATTTTCTTTCATGTAATCAATCCGTTGGCTAGTTTGAAATATATCTCCAGTTTTTCCTTTTTCTGCCAGATTTGCCACTTCTTAGCTCTACGTGGCCTAATATCAATTATTACAACAACACAACCTGGTGTGGCGCACATGCATATTCCAATCTAGGTCTGCTTCTGGAGCAATAACCAGTTAGTATGTATGTGTAAGTAAGTATGTAAGTAGGCCTAAGTATGTAAGTATGTATGTAACTAAGTAAGTAAGTAAGTAAGTAAGTAAGTAAGTATTAAAGTAGGTAAGTAAGTAAGCAAGTAAGTATGTATGTAATTAAGTAAGTAAGCAGGCCTAGGTAGTAAATAATTAACTAAGTTAGTAACTAAGTAAGCGAGTAAGTAAGGTAGTAAGTTAGTAAGTAGGTAAGCAGATACGCAAGTAACTTTAACTTAGTAAGAAAATATTCAAAATAAGTAAGTACGTAAGTTAGTAAATAAGGAAGTAAATAACTAAGTAAATAAGAAAGTAAGTAAGATAGTAAGTAAGTAAGTAAGTAAGTAAGTAAGTAAGTAAGTAAGTAAGTAAGCCAGTCAGTCAGTCAGTCAATCAGTCAGTCAGTAGGTCAGTCAGTCAGTCATTCAGTCAGTCAGTCAGTTAGTCAGTCAGTAAGTAAGTAAGTAAGTAAGTAAGTAAGTAAGTAATTTAGTTAGTTAGTTAGTAAGTTAGTTAGTAAGTAAGTTATTAAGTAAGTATGTAATTAAGTAAGTAAGCAGACCTAGGTAGTATATAAGTAACTAAGTTAGTAACTAAGTAAGCGAGTAAGTAAGGTAGTAAGTTAGTAATTAGGTAAGCAGATACGCAAGTAGCTTTAAGTTAGTAAGAAAATATTCAAAATAAGTAAGTACGTAAGTTAGTAAATAAGGAAGTAAATAAGTAACTTAATAAGTAAGTAAGTAAGTAAGTAAGTAAACAAGTAAGTAAGTAAGTAAGTAAGTAAGTAAGTAAGTAAGTAAGTAAGTAAGTAAGTACGTAAGTAAGTAAGTAAGTCAGTCAGTAAGTAAGTAAGTAAGTAAGTAAGTAAGTAAGTAAGTAGGTAAGTAAGTAAGTAAGTAAGTAGATACATAAGTAAGTAGACAAGAAACTAAATAAGCGGTTAGAGCGTGCATATTAATTTTCGTACCTAATATAAATATTTGTCATTTTCGCTATAACAACTTTGGCCTCTTGAATTTTGTGATGGGAGTAGGCTACGTGCTGGTACTGGGATTCGTTCTTATACATTATAATCGGATACATGTTTATGCAAATCAATACTACGAAATAATGTTTACACATTTTATTTTCGTATACAAATCACAAACAATAATTTTGGTCTTTTTTAAAATACATTTATGCAAACAAACATACTTTTTTCATTATGTAACTAAATTATCATTACACAGGTAGCACAGTATGTTTGTTTGCACTAGTAATGAACATTGTGTCGGCGTATTGACGGAGTACCGCACAGTGCCGTGTGACGGAGAAGGAACTGCAGCGCTATCTATCCGTGACGCCTGGACATACACTGCAGCGGATGCATGCCCGCATTACAGCTCGGTACGACAAGTTGCAAACACGCCAGGCGTGCCCGCAGCACAACATGCAATCAGACTAGACAATATTGTAGATTATCACATTACAGGTCTTGTGATAACGACGTATTGAAGAAAATGCATGTATTGATAAGTGGGTATCAGTTTTATGGGTATTTGAAATACAAGTTTATCTTGAGGACGGAGTAAATTGTGTAGAAGTAGTCTTAAAAATGTAATAAGTTTTTTTAATGCCCCCTTCTTGTAAACTATAACCACTGAGGGTCAGTGACACTATTATCAGTATGTAACTAATTCAAAAATCAAAGCGATAAGTTTTGTTGATAAAGTTACCCCAATGTAAATATATTCTCATGGTTACTACATAGTCGATTCCACTAATACCAACTTAATTTTCTATTTCTCTAGTTCCTACCTATCTACTTGAAACAGGCTCATTAGGGATAATTTTCGGTCTCAGGTTGGTAAGCTGGAAACTCCTAGCATAGTGGGTGTGATTAATGTAATGGGTAATGAGGCTTGTACACTCTACTAAGAGGAAGACTGTATTTATGAATGTGTGACAGAACGCAGGGAATCGGTTGATTTTAGTTGAAACGGCGTGCATGAGAGGGGTGATCACACAAAATAGACTAGATGCATTCTGGTGGCAAGGAAATAAAGTGTTATGAGGAGGAGATTAGCTGTTAATTGTTCATTGTTGTTTTTGTTAAATCAAAGCTGAAAAGAGGTTGCTTAGCAGCGCTATCTATTCTGCCAGTTTGAATTCTCAGCAGTGACATCGCTCTTGACACGTTATCAATGTGACCGTGTGTTGGCGAACCCCACTTAACAGTCTCCTTGACTGCAGTGACACTGCACTTTTCGCGTGTGCGCTACAACGTGTGTTGGCGAACCCCACTTAACAGTCTCCTTGACTGCAGTGACACTGCACTTTTCGCGTGTGCGCTACAACGTGTGTTGGCGAACCCCACTTAACAGTCTCCTTGACTGCAGTGATACTGCACTTCTCGCGTGTGCGTTACAACGTGTGTGGGCGAACCCCACTTAACAGTCTCCTTGAATGCAGTGACACCGCACTTTTCGCGTGTGCGCTACAACTTGTGTTGGCGAACCCCACTTAACAGTCTCCTTGACTGCAGTGACACTGCACTTCTCGCGTGTGCGCTACAACGTGTGTTGGCGAACCCCACTTAACAGTTTCCTTGACTGCAGTGACACTGCACTTTTCGCGTGTACACTACAACGTGTGTTGGCGAACCCCACTTAACAGTCTCCTGACTGCAGTGACACTGCACTTTTCGCGTGTACACTACAACGTGTGTTGGCGAACCCAACGTAACAGTCTCCTTGACTGCAGTGACACTGCACTTTTTGCGTGTGCGCTACAACGTGTGTTGGCGAACCCCACTTAACAGTTTCCTTGACTGTAGTGACACTGCACTTCTCGCGTGTGCACTACAACGTGTGTTGGCGAACCCCACTCAACAGGCTCCTTGACTGCAGTGACACTGCACTTTTCGCGTGTGCGCTACAACGTGTGTTGGCGAACCCCACTTAACAGTCTCCTGACTGCAGTGACACTGCACTTTTCGCGTGTACACTACAACGTGTGTTGGCGAACCCAACGTAACAGTCTCCTTGACTGCAGTGACACTGCACTTTTTGCGTGTGCGCTACAACGTGTGTTGGCGAACCCCACTTAACAGTCTCCTAGACTGCAGTGACACTGCACTTTTCGCGTGTACACTACAACGTGTGTTGGCGAACCCCACTTAACAGTCTCCTAGACTGCAGTGACACTGCACTTTTCGCGTGTACACTACAACTTGTGTTGGCGAACCCCACTTAACAGTCTCCTTGACTGCAGTGACACTGCACTTTTTGCGTGTGCGCTACAACGTGTGTTGGTGAACCCCACTTAACAGTCTCCTTTGACACTGCACTTTTCGCGTGTGCGCTACAACGTGTGTTGGCGAACCCCACTTAACAGTCTCCTGACTGCAGTGACACTGCACTTTTCGCGTGTACACTACAACGTGTGTTGGCGAACCCAACGTAACAGTCTCCTTGACTGCAGTGACACTGCACTTTTTGCGTGTGCGCTACAACGTGTGTTGGTGAACCCCACTTAACAGTCTCCTTGACTGCAGTGAAACTGCACTTTTCGCGTGTACACTACAACGTGTGTTGGTGAACCCCACTTAACAGTCTCCTAGACTGCAGTGACACTGCACTTTTCGCGTGTACACTACAACTTGTGTTGGCGAACCCCACTTAACAGTCTCCTTGACTGCAGTGACACTGCACTTTTTGCGTGTGCGCTACAACGTGTGTTGGTGAACCCCACTTAACAGTCTCCTTTGACACTGCACTTTTCGCGTGTACACTACAACTTGTGTTGGCGAACCCCACTTAACAGTCTCCTTGACTGCAGTGACACTGCACTTTTTGCGTGTGCGCTACAACGTGTGTTGGTGAACCCCACTTAACAGTCTCCTTGACTGCAGTGAAACTGCACTTTTCGCGTGTGCGCTACAACGTGTGTTGGTGAACCCCACTTAACAGTCTCCTAGACTGCAGTGACACTGCACTTTTCGCGTGTACACTACAACGTGTGTTGGCGAACCCAACGTAACAGTCTCCTTGACTGCAGTGACACTGCACTTTTTGCGTGTGCGCTACAACGTGTGTTGGTGAACCCCACTTAACAGTCTCCTCGACTTCAGTGAAACTGCACTTTTCGCGTGTGCACTACAACGTGTGTTGGCGAACCCCACTTAAAAGTCTCCTTGACTGCAGTGGCACTGCACTTCTCGCGTGTGCACTACAACGTGTGTTGGTGAACCCCACGTAACAGTCTCCTTGACTGCAGTGACACTGCACTTCTCGCGTGTGCGCTACAACGTGTGTTGGCGAACTCCACCTAACAGTGTCCTTGACTACAGTGACACTGCACTTCTCGCGTGTGCGTTACAACGTGAGTTGGCGAACCCCACTTAACAGTCTCCTTGACTGCAGTGACACCACTTTTCGCGTGTGCGCTACAATGTGGGTTGGCGAACCCCACTTAACAGTCTCCTTGACTGCAGTGACACTGCACTTTTCGCGTGTGCGTTACAACGTGAGTTGGCGAACCCCACTTAACAGTCTCCTTGACTGCAGTGACACTGCACTTTTCGCGTGTGCGCTACTACGTGTGTTGGCGAACCCCACTTAACAGTCTCCTTGACTGCAGTGGCACTGCACTTTTCGCGGTGCGTTACAACGTGAGTTGGCGAACCCCACTTAACAGTCTCCTTGACTGCAGTGACACTGCACTTTTCGCGTGTGCACTGCAACGTGTGTTGGCGAACCCCACTTAACAGTCTCCTTGACTGCAGTGGCACTGCACTTTTCGCGTGTGCGCTACAGCGTGTGTTGGCGAACCCCACCTTACAGTCTCCTTGACTGCAGTGACACTGCACTTTTCGCGTGTGCGTTACAACGTGCGTTGGCGAACCCCACCGCACTTAACGCGTGTACGTGTGCGTCAGCATTATTATATTGTTACAAGATTCTTTCAGCTCGATTCTCTTTAACTCTTTCTAGTTTTCTTCCAGTTAAAACTTGAAGAAACCTCATCTTTATTCAAGGGGCGTCCCACTATCACTTTGAGTACCCTCGCCAACAATCTTAAAGACTTTCCCGACATTTTTCAAAGTGTTCATTTAATTAAAAATTATAAGTTTAACAAATATCTTGTCAAAGGTCGGTATTTTAAAACTGTTTACCTTCGAAATGTAAGTTAAAGTGATTAGAATGCGTTAATTTTGTATATCGATTGGCCGCGCGGGTTTGAGCGGATGCGAGTGTCGCTGCCAGTTCACGCAACACACGCTAGGTGTCACCACTTTATGGAACATTTCCGATTCACGCTGGAGGAAAATTCTTCTTAACTGTGTTTTTAGTGTTTTTGAAACTTTTCTCAATGTTTTAAAGAGACTTAATAAATTCGCTGAGAATAAAGAGTAAAGTGAGCTTAATTACCTCTTGTGAGACGAAAGACAAAGTCTTGCGTATTGCTTGGACAGATTCTAAAGCTGCACTGGAAACTCTGGCCTGGAAGTTGTGGTAAAATAAAATTTAACATATAGGTGAGTTATGTTGGGAAAATGAGGAAAATCTTGCGTTTAGTTAATTATGAAAGAAATCTCTGACCTATTTTCACACCATTGATTTAGGAATTAATTCTCATTATCATTATTTTACTTCATACTTCATTTCTTACAGCAATTCATTGATACGAATTGTCAAAATATTCAGTAGGTGAATTATGCTAATTTAGTAGTAGCCAAGAATTAGTTATTACTTAACAAGCAGTAGTAGTATAACTAGTTATTATTATAAGCAATTAACAAATGGCTGAATGAAATGCTTTACACATATTTATAGCAGTTTTAAGATTTGATTCATTGATGCCATAATGTCGAGGGCCGAAGAAATATTTAAATTGTATGTCATTGTTAAGTTTAAAAAAACATATTATTTATATAAATACGATATTCTCTCAGAAGAAATGGTTAACAATAATATGTGCCTATTTACTAGTAATTGTGATTTGCTGTATATAATGTTTTATATTAAAATAATTATTTTAATCTAAAGCAAATCGAGGATATTTTTAAATTGCTAAGGTAAAGAGGTTTGTTTTTCAATAACTCCGCTCATTTAATTCAATATTTTTAATGAAATATTCAGTCATTCGAGCATAAAATGCGCTTGGTTTATACGAAATTCCTATTCTGCAACGAAATCTAAAAGTGTTGAAGAATTGTGTGTGTGTGTTGACTGTTGATTGCAGAAAAGGCAACAAGACTGCAATGCTGAACCCCTGTGAATTCTACTCTCATCCTCCCCCCCCCCCCCCCCCCTCCCCACTATCCACCCCCAACATCTTCTCCTAGCAACTTTAGGGGATGAATAATTGTTATTTGCTAAAGAAAATTGAGTTGGGAGTTTTGTATCATCTTGAATCGCCCTTGCATACTTTTTAGTCGCGGGTGTAAAATATATTGCTTAAAATAACAATTTGATTGAATAATTATGATTGTGACACTTCTTTTAACAGTGGTCTCGTTTTTCAACGAAGCTCTTTTATGGATAAGCGAGCAAGACCTTTACTCGACGCAAAGCGCACTTTTCGTGGAAGCATGTCTGTGTACACACTTCGTAGACATAGTTATTTCATAAATCCTCCCTATATTCTCTATTTATTTAGTTAGACGATTCTAAGATTATGATTATAGATTTCATCTTTACTTTAGTTTTCTTCCAAAATCAATTTGTTTTTTCAAGAACTTCAAATGTCAGATTCGTCAGCCATTCAATGGCCTATATACTCTCAGAATACTGCGTGCTCATCCTCTAACGCATGGCAAAATAAATATCCGTTCAATGTGTTTTATAAAATGTATGTGCCGTTATTTTACATGTGCTTGTTAATTTATGACGCGATAAAAGTCTGGTCTGTCAAGACTTCTTACGGCAATGATTTCGAGCGTCTCAACATTACGCCTCTATCATCAGGAAAATGTTTGTTTAATATCTGCGTCTCCAAACAGTATTGTATATTGTATGTTCAATTAGAATGTGCGGATGCTAGTCCGCGCGCCCTCTATGCTACCAGTGTCGCTATCTGCCACTAGCCGCCCTAACTAATTCACCCTCCTACACTTGAATCCCGTTCGGTCCGCGATTCCCCAACCCCCTTTTATTGTAGACCTTGTTTGCCGTCGTCCCCCCTCCCCCCTACGATCCACCTACACCGCCCCTCAGCGAATCAGAGGCCGGCATTTGTTTGACCACAGCGAGTGGAGGGGGTAAGAGGGGGATGAAAGATGGCCGCAAAGCGCAGGACCAAACAACACATAGATGGTTTTAGAATTCAACTGAAACAAACATGGCTGACTCCCTATATAGTGATGTATAGATATAGATATAGAAGGTAAGGGATTTGGTTAAATCACCTACCTAGGGGTTTGGGAATGGGATCACATGCACAGGCGGCTGGCTGGCTGGAGGATAATATTGTTGACACTGGTCGGAAGAAAAGTTCTCCGAATCAGTTTGAAGAATCTAGACATGCTCGAAATGTCAATCAACTTTTCTCCCCGGAATATATATCTTGTGAATATTAAAGGAGATGACGACGATGATACATCCTGTGTAGTGTTTAGTGAGCTAAGACACCCCCCAAGTGTACAATCAGCACACTTACAAGACCTCACAAAATAAAAACAAAAACTCATTTCTTACAGAAAAAAATAAATCTTGCTAATCAGTTATCACCTTTAATGTATATCCCGATTGTTGTAAGAAAAGACTCTCAATTCGACTCTATTTCATCTTGTTTGTAAAATGTTAATCTTAAATAAACCATTACGGGTCACATTGCGTGTATTTTATGTCTTCATTACGTTGATAATAAATAGTTGTGACTTCGCGCGGTGGGCCCGGCACCCCCACCAAATATAATTAGTTCGAAAACAGATATTTAAACGCAGACAAATTATTCTGTACCTTCAGGTTACGTTTAAATAAGTTTTAAATTTAAAAGTCGTTATGTTTTATCATTTTAACAGCACTTTAATCTTGGCTTAGCATACCGTAGACAAGAACAGAGAAAAAGCTTGGGCGAAGATGCATTTAGTTTGTAATAGAATTTTGGTTTTGTGGTGGTAGAAAAAACGTTGGCACAAGTACGACTAATAATAACCATTTACACGGGCATTAACTGAATTAAGTTTTAAAATGAGCGACTATAAAACGACGGAGTTTTTCCACACAAATAAAAAGACGATAACCAGACTGTAAAAGTTGAAAAGTGCTGCAAGGCAAGAAGTGTTTTATAAAGCCATTAACACAATTGTTCTGAGCGAGAAGGCGACGAGATAGAAAGACAGGGAGTGAGAGAGAGAGAGAGAGAGAGGAAATGAAAAGATTAAAATACTAGAAGGAAATTCTCATTTTGCAAATTGCTCTGGTATTCTATTTCTTTTCGTTCCAATCCTCAGAGAAGTTATTCGTAAACAAAACTAAGTCAACAATCGACGGCTTTTTATTGCTAGTGGTTTTAAAATTACGATCTCATCTAATTTATTTCCTCCTCATTATAAAAGCTTATTCATAATAATGATAGAACGGAAAAAAACATTTATTTCCCAGTAATAAACAGTACATTGCATCGCTTAGACAAATAAGAATAAAATATAGATGAGCAGTTACTTATCAAAGTACCTTGTCGGGTATTTGGTAAAGAGTTAGTTTATTATTAAACCAAACAATAATGTCAGAAGACAAGCTAAAGAGGAATGATAACAAATTAATATACGATATTAAGTTATGACGACATAATTATTGACTATTAGCTTGCACGAGGTAACTAATATACTTGATTATATAATATTGAAGAAGGAAATATAGTCTGCTGGTATAAATGTCTTATTTTAAAGGATAAATAATACACGGGTGTGTTTGATTGAGACAATTTGTTCTTATGAGCTTGAAAATCTGTAAGATATATAATTTGCTGTGACAAAAATAATAATTTAAAAATGGAAATAAATTAGGCCTAAATAAGCTATAAGTATTTAGTAACACATTTCACGGTTTCTTTCACCTCATTTCTAACAGGTTTACGAATTGAGATAAATCAGAATTGAAAAAGTTTGTATTAGTTTATATTGGAAACATATTTTCAAACGTGGGTTCCTCCTGTACGAAATATGTATTTATTAATTTACTGTGTGTATTGTACTTATAAGAGATTTATATTTCATTCTTTTATTGATTTGTGTATATGTTTTGGAATATTTTCAATAACATAATTTCGAAGCAATCTGAAAATGTGGATTTACAAAAATATATCATGAGGGTATTTGATCCAAATAATCTAAGTATTAACATGTGTGATGTATAGGCCTATCAACAGAGCCTAGAAGCTAGACATTACAGTGATAAAACTTTGACAACATACAGGTTCTTCCACCGCCAGATAGCGGTCACCCATCCATATTCTGTCCCAGTGTATTCATACTTAACTTTTCTTAAGAAAGCATGAACTTACCTGCCCTGTTTTTATTATAAAACTGTTGTATTTTGTATTTTTCGTTTTGTATAAGGCGTTTCGAACAGCTTGACATAGTCAGCAACGACTTCACCGTGACAAAGTCTAAAAACAAAGTTTTTATCCAAAAGATTTTGCAATGGTTGTTCCTTTATTGCGAATCTATGTTCCGTTTTCCACCCATGCACTCTAATATGTTCTGTTTTTGCTCGCGGATCGACAACCCTACTTCTTTCTGTGGTAGGAGTGCTGCGGCTATAAATCTATGTTGTAATTTACATAGAGTGAGCCAAAGAATAACTATCCCCCTCTCTGGCTACGTCGCTGGTGTGTTTAGTCTATTAGGGGTAATAAAAGTGCGCTTGCCGTCTGGGAGAGAGTGAAGAATGGGATAATTATTCTAAGAAGAAAAGTTCATCTTCCATTCACAACACAGCGTCTTTCTTTTCGCGGCGTCGCGACGCCTCGTATACTTGTTGCCTGTAGGCCTAACCTTGGTACGAGTTTCGCAAACTGTTTTCAAGGTCGGTTGGCTCATTGAAAAAGTTGTTCGTTTTTATGTAAACAAACTGGTGTTGTCGTAAAATATTAGCGAAAGAAATTAGCTTGAGAGGCGAATTAAAACAAGGGAGGTATAAAACGATGGGGAAATTATACGGCAGATTAAAATTGACGGCTTTTCAAATAATGGGAATTAAAAACAGACTGCCTGGTTGAATTCAATCCGTTGTTAATTGAAATGTGAATTAAGTCGATATCTATTATTCAGGCGTCATTCAAGAATAAACACAACTTGTTTGCTTACGATGTTTGAAATGCTTATTGCATGCAACACATTAAATCTTAAAATATTTACAAACTGTAAGTATAAAATAAAGGGTTTAATACATTCCTGATATAATGAGCAAATTGTTTCCTACCGTTACCATTAGAATTGAACGTACAGCTGATGACGCCCTTGGTACTTTTCAACAAGGGTAGGCTACGTGCTGGTACCAGACTTCTCCTCCCATTCTTAATCACCATTTATAAATTTGAATGTAATTAAATTTTCACTATTTGGGTACTCGGTCTTGTGACAAATATATGTATAAATTATCTTCGGGAATATTAATTGATCAGTAGCAACGCAGTATTCCACTTCAGTAAACTAAAAACTGGCTAAAAAATCCCCAAAAACATGCTACTTAAAAAAGTGGTTTTTAAGGGAAAACGTTTTTCCTTTATTTAAAAAAATATGGTATTTGTTTAAATTAAGTTTCGTATACAAAAATGAAACATAATATGTTGGGGCACAGACTTAAAACGTATTGGGTATCATAAAGTGTATTGTTTCTAGAAATAACCCAAGTATGGCTTCAAAATATAGTCTTGCCTTGATTTTGGTGTTTTATACCTGTTGTTTTCTTTTTTACCGACGAAGCGAGCGTTTCCATTATACTTTATGGCACTTAATTTGGTTTTAGTTTCAGTTTTAAGTTTTGATTGTTTTTATGTCTAACGTTGGTGGCCGAACGGAATTTCGAACATCCACAAGCTTCGATGGGCATTGAACACCATTAGTTTTGTGGGAAAATCGATCCAAAATTAAATTATTTTGACTTTTTATATGTTAACCAGTTAATTTTAGTTTGAAATATTTCTCTGTGGTATAGTCCAGATAAGAGGCCAAAATTATAACTTTAAAACAAAAGCCACTCTGTTTTTAATATCTCACTTATCATGAAATGAGAACAGCAGGATTATTTTATTAACCTGTATTTTAGTATTTTAGCCTTTTTTTTTACAGCAACTGTTATGTATAAAATAAATCAGTAGATTCTTGGCTCAAACTATAGAGTGTTTATTTAAATTGAAATATACTCTTATTACTTTACGTAACATCTTTATTTAAAATAATGTTAAAATATGGCTTATGGTAACAACAAAATGATGGAAGTTTTCATTCAAGCATGACCTATTTCAATATTGTGGTTGATTGCATTTATTATGAATGCTTCAGTAACGTTAAGTACACCACTCACGTCACTAACATATCGCCCAACTGGATTCAGTCCTCTGTGTTCTGTTTGCTTCTCGCCGAGAAATACATAAACAGAACACGTTGGACGTTGCACTTCAGGATAGCTTTTAAAACGCTGTCGTGCCGCATTTGCTAATGAGGCCCTGATTCGAATAACCCAGTCTTGTATCTTGAATATACTTTATTTTTAAAATAGTTGAAAACTGGGCCAATTAAAAATCGATCTCAGGTTTACGAGAGAGAGAGAATAAATGAGGCGAATTTTGTTGAAACAAGAGAAAGTTTAAGTGTTTTACCGCGGAAAAGTTTGTGTACACTCGGAGGAAAAAGGTAGTAAAACGTGTACTTAAAAGAAAACGTTTTAATGTTAGCAAGCTATCGAGTTGCTTTTACATTGTTATCAATTTTATCATTTTGCCTTCAATGTTATCAGTTGCATCGTATTGCCTTCAATAATTTAAGCAATTTAACATTATGTTCAAGCAATCAATTTTTATGCGCTCTGTAAAATGTTCCATATTTAAAATTATTCGTTACAATTTAATCTTTTAACACTTTGTCTTTAATGTCATGAATCTAAATGTACCGGCTGTAATGTTGTCATTTAGAAAGGGAATTGCCGATCTGCAGTTTGATGATCGAGTTAAGCAAATTGTGTGTAATGCTAATGTTATCCAAAGCAAATATTATCAACTGTTGTTATATTTCTTATAGGTAAAGAAATCACACATCATCATTATCATAATATGTTCACAATATTCTCTTTCAGAATCATCAAAAACGGATCATTCCATGATCTTGTTGACTACCTAAACTTGATTTTCAAGTTCTTTGAGGATCCAAGCAAGATAAACTATTCACTATAAAATGCCACACGATTACGGTTATTGACTTATTTCCCATGTGGTTTCATTACATTATTTATTAAGAGTGCAGGGCTAAAACAACTCAATATGATCTTACTTTCAAGATAATAATTTCCTTTCAGTACGAATCAAATTAATAGTAATTATAAAAATTAATCTGCATTTAATATTTATTAATTTTCTCTAAAAGAAAAACAAAATGGTTTGCTTCGACGAATTGAGGCAGACAAACAAGTACTCTACTAACATATACACTGATGTCTTTATTTCCTTTATTATTTTCATTTACTCTTTCAAGACATATAACTGATTAGTGGATACTACTACACTTTGTCCATTGTAGAAAATTAATTTAAATAATAAATGTGAATCATTTCTAAATAAAGCTATATCGAATTCTAACTGCATTATAATATTCATATTCACATATTGATATATGCATATTCACGGACACACAAACGTCAAAAAAAATCACGTAGATATTTTATGTGTACCTTTCAAAATTACTAAAAATGTAAACTAAGACATTCTTACTTTATATGCATTTTTGATACATTTTGTACTATTTTGTGTTGTTAAATTTTGTTTTTATATTTTCATTTCTTTCCGTTGCAAATTTTGCTTATTTTGATTATACAAAAAATGAATTGAATGTTATTTAACAGCAGTTGTAATAATAATTGAGAGAATGTAATTTATACTTCCTTGATATTTCAGAGTGTACACAAGGTGCATTTCAATACAACCTACATTGTCGTTGACGACAAGGGTTGTTTTGCATGAAACAATCGATGATTCTTTGTATGAGTACATTTGAGCTGACACGCGCAACTCTCTACTTTTATGCGACTGCCACGATGCACCGTAATTGTTGAACAGAGAGAGAGAGAGAGAGAAAGAGAGAGAGAGAGAGAGGAGAGAGAGAGAGAGAGAGAGAGAGAGGGAGAGAGAGAGAGAGGAGAGAGAGAGAGAGAGGAGAGAGAGGAGAGAGAGAGAGAGGAGAGAGAGAGAGAGAGAGAGAGAGAGAGACATAAATATAGAGAATAGAGACAAAAGGCGACGGACTGAGAAAAACGCGCCCGCGATGAAAGGGGTGGATTTTCAATGAGGAAATATTTTTACCCCGTTGTCTTTCTTCAGTCGTGAAGAGAATAAGAAACGAGTAAGTCAGTTGACTTCCTAATTTTATGACGGCAATTAACAGAGTGAAAACAAGCGTGCACCACAAGTTGTCAGGGGGGATTATATAGAGCTTTCTGCTACAACCTCTCATTTGCAACCGGCTAAAAACAACGAGCAAGAATTACAAGAGAAAGAGAGGGAGAACGTTTTATATAGTGAGGGAAAAACATCTTAGAAATTGAATTTTGAAACCGAAATCTAGACCGGTCGGGCTAATTTTTGTGAATCTAACAGTTGGCAACACTCTCAACCCGTAATGAATAATGTTGGAAAAGTAAATAATTATGAATTTTAATATTAACTAATTGAATAAAAATAACAAACGAAATTAAATTTATGAGATGAATAAACATGATTCATAATTGTGTAACAATTTTTCTCTGTGAATGTTTTACCGAAAGTAAATGTGATACGAAATATTATGTGGTAGTTTACAATGTAACCGAGTTTATATGCCCCATAGATAGATGTTGCGTTTAGCACCACGACAGCAATGCATACATTTAATTTAAATGGTGAAAAATAATATATAATGCTATTACACATCAAATTTTGAATTTAAAATAAATTAAATTGCATAAAACATGTTAATAGAATAAACAGTGACGTGGCACCCCCCACGAGAGAAGAGAACAGCGGTCCTAGTGAGTAAATTACGCACTAGATGCACAGTAGTTGACACCTGGCGCCCTCTAAACCTATCGTTGAAGTTATAAAAGCAGCAGTCCTGGCGGATAAGTGATTAACTAGATGCATCAAGCTGCAACCCTTCTGATGACGCTACCTGGTTGATACCTGGCGCCCCCGACAACCCTGCGGACGAAACATGAACTAGCTGTCTTCAACAACCCCTCTAAGCTACCTGGTTGATACCTGGCGCCCCCGACAACCCAGCGGTCGAAACATGAACTAGCTGTCTACAACAACCCCTCTAAGCTACCTGGTTGATACCTGGCGCCCCCTACATCTACCCTTGACAACCCAGTGGACAAAACATGAACTGCATGTGGGCTAACAACCCCTCGATTGATACCTGGCACCATCTATGAGTAAATCTACCCTTAATGGTAAAAGAAGTTCAGTAAGAAACTTCTTATGATGCTTGATTTAAATTTGGATTTTTCGCGGGAAATTATTTGAAACCAAGAACATTATCACGATATAATATATTATTTCATCAAAGATTTTAATTACTGCAGATCGAGAACAGTAAGGCAATGATATTTATTATCGTATTACCATTATTAAATAACAAATCTACTTACCACATCTCATTTCGATTACCAATACACATTTTTGCATAGTTATCATTTGATTGTACTGAGTTATTTACTTTGTGGGCTCAATTTGTTTTACAAAACTGCTCCATAATAAAGTTTATTTTAATTATATAATTATATAATTATATAAATTATAAATTTATATAATTATATAAATTATAAATTTATAAATTATATTTTATTTAATTATAATTTATAAACTATATAAATTATATAATTATATTAATTAAAGTTACAAATAGTTCTGAATGAACGAAGAGTATTTCCATCACGCATCAACTACTGTTCCGTACCAGCAAGTAACATTTGTTAACGTTTACGTCCGGAAAAGCTTGCTCAGTAATGCCCACACTGGTTTAATTAAGCTGAGAACAAGCACGTGGCTAATTGTGCACACGGTACGTGAAGAACACAAGATCAATTGTGGGACTAGGCCATTGATATGATTTAATCAAATTAATTCAAAAGTTTTATGAGAACACTAAAAACTTTTGGTTTAGTCAAAGAGGTTTTAGAGATCCTCATTAAAAGCAAGCAGTGATCATAAAACCGGAAGTTAAGATTCATCAGGTGGCATTGTATAATAATTAAGATTTATGAGGTACTAACATACAAGTTATTATTAATTAGGCACAGAACAACAGTATTAGGAATATTTGGATGCTGAAAATCAACACATTCATAATACCTGCATTTAACATATAAGATTGAATGAGAGTCTCTTATCTTTCTACTTTTTAATACCACACATGTTTTTTCAACACAACATCATGTTTTAGAAGTAATTTCACAAATTCTATATTATAAAGTATGTAAATTAAATTTAAATGAAAGTTAGGAACGGATCATCATAGCCATAGGTTACCTTAAATCTTCTACTTTCTGATTGGCCTGAAATTGATTCTAAGTGTTATTGGGAGGGGGGGGGGGGGGGGGAGGACTAAATGACGGGGTCGAATGTATTAAGGTTTTGATCCTTTAATCTACAGTATATTTTTAAAAATGTGTTAAGAACTAAATTAATTTGAGCTATCAAATAACAGACAAGTGTTATGTTGTAAGAAGACGAGTAAAAAATGCAAGACAACTTTTCAACCCAATATCCAGTTTTTTTTTTTATCTATTAGCTGTATAGACAATTCGTGACATTCGACCTATACGTTTCTTGAAATACGCACTAAAACAACCAACCAGAGAATACGATAACAGAAGAGAACCTTGTTAAGTCTCAAATGTTTTATGTAGTCTCTAACCACCCTAACTTTCAGAGCTAGATATCGCATCAAGTTAAACAAATCCTGCTTCGCATAATAATATGCGAGCGGTTAACCACGCATTTTATCTGCCTTTAATGCGTAAAGGAAATAAATAACAGCTTGGGTCTGAACATTGACATAATGGAACAAAACGGACATTCTAATAAAATCTATCTAGTATTCATAATAATGTAACACGACTCAAATCCAACATTTGAATGAAACGATTCATCAGGCCACGGAAACATACCCACCAACTTAAACGTATCTCGTAACGCTAAAATCTATTCAATGAAAAACTGTACGCATCAGAAATTTCCAATTTCGTAATGTTAACCGATTCATTGTTCGGAAAAAAATATTCAAAAAAGATGGGCGATATGTCATTTTCTCTATTGTTCGATTTGACTTATGCCAGGCCGCATAACTAGCACTTCCACGTGGGGCATCAGCATATGGCTCGTTAACAATGAGTGCGAAAAGGGTTCAATGTGGCACCCCAGTTTGGAGGACGCGCGCAAACAATTGCCCGTAGATTGAAGATGTTGAGATATGATACGGTGGGCTGTGCTAAGAGCATCCGCTCTAGTAGGTGTCTGTCTGACCGACCTTATCCCAGCCGGTACATTGAAGATGTTGAGATATGATACGGTGGGCTGTGCTAAGAGCATCCGCTCTAGTAGGTGTCTGTCTGACCGACCTTATCCCAGCCGGTACATTGAAGATGTTGAGATATGATACGGTGGGCTGTGCTAAGAGCATCCGCTCTAGTAGGTGTCTGCCTGACCGACTCCCTGCCAGTGACGTCACTGCACGGGTCTACCTGACCAACTGGGCCCTGTTCTCTCCCAGTGACGTCACTGCACGGGTCTACCTGACCAACTGGGCTCTGTCCTCTCCCAGTGACGTCACTGCATGGGTCTACCTGACCAACTGGGCTCTGTCCTCTCCCAGTGACGTCCCTGCACGGGTCTACCTGACCAACTGGGCTCTGTCCTCTCCCAGTGACGTCACTGCATGGGTCTACCTGACCAACTGGGCTCTGTCCTCTCCCAGTGACGTCACTGCACGGGTCTACCTGACCAACTGGGCTCTGTCCTCTCTCAGTGACGTCACTGCACGGGTCTACCTGACCAACTGGGCTCTGTCCTCTCCCAGTGACGTCACTGCACGGGTCTACCTGACCAACTGGGCTCTGTCCTCTCCCAGTGACGTCACTGCACGGGTCTACCTGACCAACTGGGCTCTGTCCTCTCCCAGTGACGTCACTGCACGGGTCTACCTGACCAACTGGGCTCTGTCCTCTCCCAGTGACGTCACTGCACGGGTCTACCTGACCAACTGGGCTCTGTCCTCTCCCAGTGACGTCACTGCACGGGTCTACCTGACCAACTGGGCTCTGTCCTCTCTCAGTGACGTCACTGCACGGGTCTACCTGACCAACTGGGCTATGTCCACTCTCAGTGACGTCACTGCACGGGTCTACCTGACCAACTGGGCTCTGTCCTCTCCCAGTGACGTCACTGCACGGGTCTACCTGACCAACTGGGCTCTGTCCTCTCTCAGTGACGTCACTGCATGGGTCTACCTGACCAACTGGGCTCTGTCCTCTCCCAGTGACGTCACTGCACGGGTCTACCTGACCAACTGGGCTCTGTCCTCTCTCAGTGACGTCACTGCACGGGTCTACCTGACCAACTGGGCTCTGTCCTCTCCCAGTGACGTCACTGCACGGGTCTACCTGACCAACTGGGCTCTGTTCTCTCCCAGTGACGTCACTGCACCAACTGGGCTCTGTCCTCTCCCAGTGACGTCACTGCACCAACTGGGCTCTGTCCTCTCCCAGTGACGTCACTGCACGGGTCTACCTGACCAACTGGGCTCTGTTCTCTCCCAGTGACGTCACTGCACGGGTCTACCTGACCAACTGGGCTCTGTCCTCTCCCAGTGACGTCACTGCACGGGTCTACCTGACCAACTGGGCTCTGTCCTCTCCCAGTGACGTCACTGCACGGGTCTACCTGACCAACTGGGCTCTGTTCTCTCCCAGTGACGTCACTGCATGGGTCTACCTGACCAACTGGGCTCTGTCCTCTCCCAGTGACGTCACTGCACGGGTCTACCTGACCAACTGGGCTCTGTCCTCTCCCAGTGACGTCACTGCACGGGTCTACCTGACCAACTGGGCTCTGTCCTCTCCCAGTGACGTAACTGCATGGGTCTACCTGACCAACTGGGCTCTGTTCTCTCCCAGTGACGTCACTGCATGGGTCTACCTGACCAACTGGGCTCTGTCCTCTCCCAGTGACGTCACTGCACGGGTCTACCTGACCAACTGGGCTCTGTCCTCTCCCAGTGACGTAACTGCATGGGTCTACCTGACCAACTGGGCTCTGTTCTCTCCCAGTGACGTCACTGCATGGGTCTACCTGACCAACTGGGCTCTGTCCTCTCCCAGTGACGTCACTGCACGGGTCTACCTGACCAACTGGGCCCTGTCCTCTCCCAGTGACGTCACTGCATGGGTCTACCTGACCAACTGGGCTCTGTCCTCTCCCAGTGACGTCCCTGCACGGGTCTACCTGACCAACTGGGCTCTGTCCTCTCCCAGTGACGTCACTGCACGGGTCTACCTGACCAACTGGGCTCTGTCCTCTCCCAGTGACGTCACTGCATGGGTCTACCTGACCAACTGGGCTCTGTCCTCTCCCAGTGACGTCACTGCATGGGTCTACCTGACCAACTGGGCTCTGTCCTCTCTCAGTGACGTCACTGCACGGGTCTACCTGACCAACTGGGCTCTGTCCTCTCCCAGTGACGTCACTGCATGGGTCTACCTGACCAACTGGGCTCTGTCCTCTCCCAGTGACGTCACTGCACGGGTCTACCTGACCAACTGGGCTCTGTCCTCTCCCAGTGACGTCACTGCATGGGTCTACCTGACCAACTGGGCTCTGTCCTCTCCCAGTGACGTCACTGCATGGGTCTACCTGACCAACTGGGCTCTGTCCTCTCCCAGTGACGTCACTGCACGGGTCTACCTGACCAACTGGGCTCTGTCCTCTCCCAGTGACGTCACTGCACGGGTCTACCTGACCAACTGGGCTCTGTCCTCTCTCAGTGACGTCACTGCACGGGTCTACCTGACCAACTGGGCTCTGTCCTCTCTCAGTGACGTCACTGCACGGGTCTACCTGACCAACTGGGCTCTGTCCTCTCCCAGTGACGTCACTGCACGGGTCTACCTGACCAACTGGGCTATGTCCTCTCCCAGTGACGTCACTGCACGGGTCTACCTGACCAACTGGGCTCTGTCCTCTCCCAGTGACGTCACTGCACGGGTCTACCTGACCAACTGGGCTATGTCCTCTCCCAGTGACGTCACTGCACGGGTCTACCTGACCAACTGGGCTCTGTCCTCTCCCAGTGACGTCACTGCATGGGTCTACCTGACAGACTGGGCCCTGTCCTCTCTCAGTGACGTCACTGCACGGGTCTACCTGACCAACTGGGCTCTGTCCTCTCCCAGTGACGTCACTGCACGGGTCTACCTGACCAACTGGGCTCTGTCCTCTCCCAGTGACGTCACTGCACGGGTCTACCTGACCAACTGGGCCCTGTCCTCTCCCAGTGACGTCACTGCACGGGTCTACCTGACCAACTGGGCTCTGTCCTCTCCCAGTGACGTCACTGCACGGGTCTACCTGACCAACTGGGCTCTGTCCTCTCCCAGTGACGTCACTGCATGGGTCTACCTGACCAACTGGGCCCTGTCCTCTCCCAGTGACGTCACTGCACGGGTCTACCTGACCAACTGGGCTCTGTCCTCTCCCAGTGACGTCACTGCACGGGTCTACCTGACCAACTGGGCTCTGTCCTCTCCCAGTGACGTCACTGCACGGGTCTACCTGACCAACTGGGCTCTGTCCTCTCCCAGTGACGTCACTGCACGGGTCTACCTGACCAACTGGGCTCTGTCCTCTCCCAGTGACGTCCCTGCACGGGTCTACCTGACCAACTGGGCTCTGTCCTCTCCCAGTGACGTCCCTGCACGGGTCTACCTGACCAACTGGGCTCTGTCCTCTCCCAGTGACGTCACTGCACGGGTCTACCTGACCAACTGGGCTCTGTCCTCTCCCAGTGACGTCACTGCACGGGTCTACCTGACCAACTGGGCCCTGTCCTCTCCCAGTGACGTCACTGCACGGGTCTACCTGACCAACTGGGCTCTGTCCTCTCCCAGTGACGTCACTGCATGGGTCTACCTGACCAACTGGGCCCTGTCCTCTCCCAGTGACGTCACTGCACGGGTCTACCTGACCAACTGGGCTCTGTCCTCTCCCAGTGACGTCACTGCACGGGTCTACCTGACCAACTGGGCTCTGTTCTCTCCCAGTGACGTCACTGCACGGGTCTACCTGACCAACTGGGCTCTGTCCTCTCCCAGTGACGTCACTGCACGGGTCTACCTGACCAACTGGGCTCTGTCCTCTCCCAGTGACGTCACTGCACGGGTCTACCTGACCAACTGGGCTCTGTCCTCTCTCAGTGACGTCACTGCATGGGTCTACCTGACCAACTGGGCTCTGTCCTCTCTCAGTGACGTCACTGCATGGGTCTACCTGACCAACTGGGCTCTGTCCTCTCTCAGTGACGTCACTGCATGGGTCTACCTGACCAACTGGGCTCTGTCCTCTCTCAGTGACGTCACTGCATGGGTCTACCTGACCAACTGGGCCCTGTCCTCTCCCAGTGACGTCACTGCATGGGTCTACCTGACCAACTGGGCTCTGTCCTCTCTCAGTGACGTCACTGCATGGGTCTACCTGACCAACTGGGCTCTGTCCTCTCCCAGTGACGTCACTGCACGGGTCTACCTGACCAACTGGGCTCTGTCCTCTCCCAGTGACGTCACTGCACGGGTCTACCTGACCAACTGGGCTCTGTCCTCTCCCAGTGACGTCACTGCACGGGTCTACCTGACCAACTGGGCTCTGTTCTCTCCCAGTGACGTCACTGCACGGGTCTACCTGACCAACTGGGCTCTGTCCTCTCCCAGTGACGTCACTGCACGGGTCTACCTGACCAACTGGGCTCTGTCCTCTCCCAGTGACGTCACTGCATGGGTCTACCTGACCAACTGGGCTATGTCCTCTCCCAGTGACGTCACTGCACGGGTCTACCTGACCAACTGGGCTCTGTCCTCTCCCAGTGACGTCACTGCACGGGTCTACCTGACCAACTGGGCTCTGTCCTCTCCCAGTGACGTCACTGCACGGGTCTACCTGACCAACTGGGCTCTGTCCTCTCTCAGTGACGTCACTGCACGGGTCTACCTGACCAACTGGGCTCTGTCCTCTCCCAGTGACGTCACTGCACGGGTCTACCTGACCAACTGGGCTCTGTCCTCTCCCAGTGACGTCACTGCACGGGTCTACCTGACCAACTGGGCTCTGTCCTCTCCCAGTGACGTCACTGCACGGGTCTACCTGACCAACTGGGCTCTGTCCTCTCCCAGTGACGTCACTGCACGGGTCTACCTGACCAACTGGGCTATGTCCTCTCCCAGTGACGTCACTGCACGGGTCTACCTGACCAACTGGGCTCTGTCCTCTCCCAGTGACGTCACTGCACGGGTCTACCTGACCAACTGGGCTCTGTCCTCTCTCAGTGACGTCACTGCACGGGTCTACCTGACCAACTGGGCTCTGTCCTCTCCCAGTGACGTCACTGCACGGGTCTACCTGACCAACTGGGCTCTGTCCTCTCCCAGTGACGTCACTGCACGGGTCTACCTGACCAACTGGGCTCTGTCCTCTCCCAGTGACGTCACTGCATGGGTCTACCTGACCAACTGGGCTCTGTTCTCTCCCAGTGACGTCACTGCACGGGTCTACCTGACCAACTGGGCTCTGTCCTCTCCCAGTGACGTCACTGCACGGGTCTACCTGACCAACTGGGCTCTGTCCTCTCTCAGTGACGTCACTGCATGGGTCTACCTGACCAACTGGGCTCTGTCCTCTCCCAGTGACGTCACTGCACGGGTCTACCTGACCAACTGGGCTCTGTCCTCTCCCAGTGACGTCACTGCACGGGTCTACCTGACCAACTGGGCTCTGTCCTCTCCCAGTGACGTCACTGCACGGGTCTACCTGACCAACTGGGCTCTGTCCTCTCCCAGTGACGTCACTGCACGGGTCTACCTGACCAACTGGGCTCTGTCCTCTCCCAGTGTCGTCACTGCACGGGTCGTCCTGACCAACTGGGCTCTGTCCTCTCCCAGTGACGTCACTGCACGGGTCTACCTGACCAACTGGGCTCTGTCCTCTGCCTGTGACGTCACTGCACGGGTCTACCTGACCAACTGGGCTCTGTCCTCTCCCAGTGACGTCACTGCACGGGTCTACCTGACCAACTGGGCTCTGTCCTCTCCCAGTGACGTCACTGCATGGGTCTACCTGACCAACTGGGCTCTGTCCTCTCCCAGTGACGTCCCTGCACGGGTCTACCTGACCAACTGGGCTCTGTCCTCTCCCAGTGACGTCCCTGCACGGGTCTACCTGACCAACTGGGCTCTGTCCTCTCCCAGTGACGTCCCTGCACGGGTCTACCTGACCAACTGGGCTCTGTCCTCTCCCAGTGACGTCACTGCACGGGTCTACCTGACCAACTGGGCTCTGTCCTCTCCAAATGACGTCACTTCAGGTACACATAATTCCATGCAGCGCTATTTTCAAGTACAACCGTATGTTTGATCCAAATGAATCAAAGTCAGATTGGCACGAATTTGAATTATTCGTGATAAAATGGCGTGCGATGAAACCATGATAAGAAAGACTCTTCAAGAACGCGCATGAACAACAGTGAGTGACGCCAACCCCAAACGGGATAAAGTCGCGAATGTGTTCTTGTTGTGGCTAATCCGTCATTTAGTTTTGTTTGTTTTAGTTTTAATCGCGGTGTTTAGAACAACTCCTCGGAGATAGTTTGTGCGATACGAGGATTGGTGTAACTAATGAGTTGGCTCATTAATGAGCCCTATGAGACGGGGTATCTAAGTCAATTCCCACATGACATGCGTAGATAACGCAGTTTCCGAACAAATAATCTTCATAGAAGATGTGTAATAGGTTGGTTAGCAGGGTATTGTATTATAAACCCGTTAGATTGTTATAGATATATAAAATGTCTTACTAAGGAGCCTTAAACGTGCTTAAACTCTGGAAATTCACTGCATGGTATGGTTGAGTATACTATAGCCCGCTAGGCATTCATTTACAAATATCTAGGGCTCGATGCCCGCCATTGGCAATCCCAATTCACAGTTGTTTTTATAGCTAGGTGATTTCGTAATTAATTGTGGCTAACAATTTATGGACATTCATTATCTTTGCTAACTATTGAAAGGAGTCTTCAACTGATTGATGATAGAGGCTAACTTGGCTAAAACTATTCCAATGGATACCGGAACTAAACAAAATCCAATCAAACCCTGGTTAAGAATACTGTTTCTGTTATCATGTTAATACGCAGGCGTCCGTACGAGGGAGACCTGGGTGCAAATCCCAGTCAGGGTTGGACTTTCCAATCACTTTTTCATTAAAATAGTTTCACTAAAGTAAGTGGGATAGACATTAAATAAATGAAATAAATAAGTAGTTAGTTACCTGAAGAGGGACACGCGTCAGGTAAGCAGATGTGCAACTTAATAATAAACAACCCGTGATAAATTTAAAATGTAAATTTTTGAGTATGTGTACATTAATTATTTGAGCCTACATTGATGTACATTATATAATCGAATAGTTTAGCATAATAAATCGAAGCCTATTGACAGGCAGCGATCATGGAACGAGCCGATAAAGAAACTCTTATAACCCTGCATCACATTTAAATATATTCCAAAGAGAATGGAGACCTGAAGCTATAACCGCTTTATTTAACTACGCAAATGCGACCGATGCAAAGAATTCACATTTACAACGGCTGAATACACGAAATTTACATTGCCAACATTTTAAATTACTCTCTCCCTTAAATAACCTTAGGGTACTACAGTGCGATTGAAAATAACTTCATGGTTTTGATAAAATTATCCATGGCAAATGTTGTCTTTTCCATCGTATCAAACACAAGATAATATAATTATTGTATTTATTATCTTATTTCAGCTTATCATTGCACACACACATATTATAGAACATTTGTACTATCTTAAATTTCTATTAATTTACATAGGACACATTTTTAACATTCAATTATTTTATTTCTGCCAATATAAAATATCAATTTCATTAGTTTTTTGTCTTACCGACATTGAATCGCTATTTTGAGCTTTACTCTTTCTTATTTCTAATTTGCGATGGAATTATCTGTATATTATATTTTTAATACAATCTGTTAAATAATTTGTGTTGTCTTTCCCATCGAATCAAACATGAAGGCAATGTTTATGACCATGGTGTTCAGAAGAAGGAGCTTATGGTGACAATTTTTTGAAAAATTTGTTTTGAATATCTTAAAAGGTGGTAAATTAGTGGTGAATATTTTGGCGAAAAAGCGGTGTAAACTGTTTGCCATTTATGGCTACTCTGGGACTATGGAAAATGTATAGGCTAAGAACAGGATCACACATATATCAACTTCCATGCATTAGGTGGTTTAACTCTAATATATGTATAAATAAATGATTTTTTGTTTGAAACTAAGTGGAGTGACACAAATAGTTAGAAGTTAAAGAGTGAATCGCAAATTTTTCATTGTTTTAATTTTATACTAACGTTATTCGTGAATAATGTGTCAAATCGGTTAAATCGCGGCTATACTTCAAAACCCGCGAAAATTCGCGGGAAAAAGTGTTCACTTCCAGTACCGCAAGTGCCTAAAACGTCCATTCTATTGTTCAAAAATATTTTCTAAGAAATTCGCGTTTATCGAACATAAACTCCCGCCAGTGGTGATGTTCCATTATGAGATTATGAGTATGCACGGCTGAAGGTGACATGAGAAACGTAACCTTCCCACCCGTGAAGGTTAAATCCACACAGTGCTGGTTGCTCGAAGCAGTTTAACCCTTTCAATTGCAGAGAGTTCAATAGACGTTCGATTTTGAATATCTCTAAAGGTTGATCTTTGAGATTTGATCTGATCTTAACGTCCTCAAAGGCATTTTTTCACGCCCTATATCAAGTTGTGTAACCCTTTCACACGATGCTCAATGCAATTTGAGCAGCCGGGCCGGGAGGGTGGGGGTATATCTATTGATTTGTTGCATACGTCTCCGGGTGTTTGGGACTTGGGATAGCGCATGTAAATTATATGCGAGGAGAATTAGTATTGAAAACGGTCACTGTTGTAGGAATTATTCAGAAGAACCCTACCCGGAAGCTGAAGGTTTAGAATTGAGATTTCCGTTGGTTTACTTTGTCAAGTATCTGTGATGTAAGTATTGGATCGGAACCAACGGTGACGCGATCGAAACTGTTTAATTTAATGCAAAATGGCAGTTGAATATTCTAAGATGGAAATGTATTGAATAACGCTCTTACTAACCTCAAATAACAGAGATTTTAAAACCAATTGGCATTTATAAAACTTGGCCGAAGTTTTAACGTGCAATATCATGGTAGAATATCAGAACGTGAAGTTAAAGTAGTTAGCATATTGTAACTCAATCAACCTTTGTTTACTGTTTCCTCACACAAGTATCTTTGAACTCATTACTTTGAACATAAATCATTACCGTAACGTTAATTTGTTTATATGTTTACATAATTATTCTATCAAATATATAACTGAAAAATTCAGCAACAGTCAAGGCGAAGTTGGAGGTTTCTTAGCAGCACTATATCTATTTATTGACTTCAATCTCTAATAACATTCAACGGTGCCGCTGTATTTATTGGACAAAGAAAAAAAAGATAAAAAAAAAGATAAACAAATGAAAAAAACATAACTTATACCATTACATTCTCTAGCTAGAGGGAAAGATATAATTTAGTTTTTACTTTTTGATAATATTATAGCAGTTAGAATTGAACAAATTTCAACCCGCAGAAAACATGGATTCCGCTGGTAGGGCGACATACTGGTGTAACACCACATCTAAAGGTTTGGTCCGAATATTGAATGTTCTGCGTCAATCATGACTAAGCCAATATGTTGCAACGTGGCCATCCAGCATTTTCCCACCGTCTCAATCTCAAATGAAAATCTCCACCCTACGCAAACCTGGCCAAGGAAACACATTACACTAGAACTGATAATAACACGCTTTGTGAGACATTTTTGCCCTCAGATCTCGTTATTTTTTGAAGTGTGTGTAACGCTAATAAATATCGTTTTATATGTGACAAGTATAAACAAGAAAACACGTTTTCTCATTTGTACATCATAAATATTGTAATTGGTCCAAATGTCGCGCATCCTTTTGCTGTTGTGATGGCATATTTTGTAGACCGAGTATTTAATAAATTACAGATGCCAGAATAAGTATAGCTGCTGTAATACTATTTTCAAGACTGATTATTAATTATAGCTATCATAAATGTGCTGTAAGCTTCGGAAATAAATACAAGATTTTAATTCTATTACTAAATACTGTATTATTTGTAACTTGACAACTCATACCCAACGTTGTTAAAAAAAAAGACACAACTAGGAATGTAAGATATCTGCGCAGGTCTTCAATTCTAAGACAATAAAATGCTCCATGGTGAAGATTCTGCATAAATCATTTCGAGAAACCAGAAATGACAGTTTTCATTCTGTCCTATACTTTACGTGGCATGCTGTGAAAAAAATGTCTGGGTCATGTTTAGAATGTAGGACACAATAAAAAAACTGTCATGTCTAATAAATAAAAAAAATCGCATCCCCTATATATAAGCGAGACCCATGTCAACCCTTTACGGCCTCTCCTTAGCTAAAAGGTGTGACGAGATATTACGTATTCAAAGCATGGGATTCCATTCAATACAAGCATTGCCAATACATGACTACTGGTTGGGGATATAGGTCGCTCACGGTTAGATGAACTATCGCTACACAGTGAGGATATAGAGGACGCTCACGATAAGGTACATTAACAATTCGTAGAGATTAGTATTAATTTTCTATAAATGTAGCATTTTGAAGCATTTCTTTTTTCTTTTCGTCAAAACGTTTAATATGAGGACAATCCTTGCGTTTCTAATGGGAAAATATGTGCAGATATTGAAAATCAATTTAATTGTAACTACATAAAGGATTAATTAATTCTTAACTAAATCTTAATAGGAATAGCAAAATTTAATTTTTCTAAAATTAGCATTTGGTAGCGTTTCAAAAATATATGTTCGCCAATTTGGCTTCTAAAACCTAAAACGCAAAAAAAAGCGTATCACCAACAATGGGCAAAGAGGCATAGAAGTTATCAATACTGATTTTTGTTGAGCCGATAGGTAAATCGCGATGATAATCCATATTATAATGATTATTGAAACTCATCAACCAATCGAATTATTTTCTGAATGGGTAGATAATAATTAAAAATGCATTTTTTAAAATTAATTTACTGTTGGTCTGAAGTAGGAGGCACCCATTTTTTTTCATTGATGCACAAACCTAATTTTTCTTCCGTTTTGTATACCGGACCCATTCTCAAAAATATTAAAACAAGCCAATGTTAATTCGTAATAAAATTCGTTGCATATCTATACGAGATACTATTTTGAAATTCAGGGTAGATTTTTGACAACATGTTTTGTAACAAGAAGGCCAGAGTGCATAAGACAGTAGTCATAGCACTTGCATTGTTAAAACCGCCTACTACATATATGTAGAGTTGCATTAAATTAAATACAAAAACAACAAAACAAAAATTTAGTGATTATTACAATATTTTAAGCGTTTTATGTATTTCCAAAAATGAAATGAAAAAATAACATTTGTGAGTGTTGAGTTCTTCCCGGCCGTTAGCTGTTTTTATTCGAGGCAGATTTTGTGAGTCCAATTAATGTTCATACTTTCGTTTAATCGTTAAATGTTTTACCGTCTAGAGTCTAGACCTATTACCCAAACTGAAGTTCAATAATAAAAGTTTGTAAATTAAAATTTCATCCAATGTATAGAACTGTTCACATATTATCGATCTTAGCAATATGTAGCCACCAAAGAGCCATTGTGTAAGTATGCCAGACCTTGTTAGAGAGGCGCGTGGTAGCATGCGAAGCTCGGATTAGGGAAGTCGTGGGTTCGTATCCCTGAGTTCCTGAGGATCTTACAAACAGCCCTCAGACTGTACCTACTTGCTCTGAATAGACATTTGTACCCTATTCGGACTTTAATTACAGAAAGACAAAGTACCCTACTCGGAAGGAACCTAAGGAAGACATTGTAACCTACTAAGACTATACCTACAGAGAGACATTGTACCCTAAAGCACGTAGCCTACAATGAGATGATAAATAGTAAATGGTGTCAAAGCCTGTTGAGTGTTGATATTCCTCGAGCTTGGGATGCGATGTGAACGAACAGTTGAACGTTGTAGATTCAGCAGACATACGGGCGGTTAGTGCAATGCACAGAACTACAATATATCATGTAAAGGACAGTCATACAAGGACAGTCACTCATATGCGTTGATAGTTGTATGCATGTGGACAGGTCTATACATATACTTGGGCAGTCACATACAAATATACTCTCAATGCCTACGTCGACAATCATCACAAGGACAGTGATATATATATGCATAGGCCTATACATAATGTACAGATGAAGTGACACTCCACGTGGGCTTCACATACCATGGACAGTCATATAGCGTGGATAGTCACATACCGTGGACAGTCACATACCAAGGACAGTCACACATCAAGGACAGTCACAAACCATGGACAGTCACAAACCATGGGCAGTCATATACCAAGGACAGTCACATACCAAGGACAGTCACATATCAAGGACAGTCATAATCACCTAGAACTTCATATAAAGAAAACAAAGATAATTATTATCAACTTAAGAATGTGTAGGCGTAATAGCCGTGGTCGGTCAGTCATTAATCTGACCAGCTTGTCTTAGTATGGATTTCGTTCTTCATATATCACTCACCCATCGTCTCGATTAAGTGGTTTTCCAAAATATGAAACGTAGGCCTATAGCCCAAACATCAACAGCATCATTAAAAATATGATTAAAGTGACAGTTAAATGAGTAACACACACTTTACTTTTAAAATTACTTTACTGTATATTGCAGCACTAGTTATCACCTCTACAATCTATAGTGCTAATAGTGCTTTACACGTTTGTGTTCATGTGTGCACGCTCCGACGGCCAAATTAAAACAAACAAACAATGTAAACAAAACATTGTACTACCGAATCCGAGCTTTCCGCTTGCAAAAACCTCTTCTTTACCTCGGCTACAACCAATTATTTTTCTATTTAACCATCCCTCTTTTGTGAATCCCTCTAATCCCATTTTACGCCGCGGCGAATAAATTGACCTCATTTTTTGCAAGGTGTTTGCAAGGGTCTACGTTATTTGCACTGTTAGTAGTTTCTCCTCTCACCTCTTTGAGCCCGAGGTCTGCCTGTCTGTCTGCCCTATGTACTGCAGTCTCGTGTTTACGAATATGTATAAAAAAAAACTGTTGAATAAGCATATGTAAAAGAGAGTGAGAGAGAAGAGAGTTCATTGGATGAGGGACGCAGCTATCCTTTATCTTTTGCACTGCATAGAAAAAAGGTTTTTCGAGTTGAAAGGATTGTTGGCTGCATCATGCAGCGTTTGTGTTCGGGAAGTCACTGTCAGTAAAGGTTAGTTAGTGCACGGAAGTCGGTGGTAGAGGTGGTAAGTTGGGATAGATGGCTTTCGATAACTTTCGGGATGACCTGGTGGTGTTGTTTGTGGGTGTGGCGTCGCGTGGGTGACCCGGTGGTGTTGTTTGCGGGTGTGTCGTCGTGTCGATGACTCGGTGGAATTGTTTCTGGGCGTGGCGTTGAGTGGGTGACCCGGTAAGTGCATTGTTCTATTTTGAGGGACGTTTTAGCTATTAGCATGAATGATCATGCTAAATTATTATTGCTTTGTATACATTTACTTACCTGTACGACCTTTTTCTAATTGAAAATAATTTGCTATTTATCATTAGGACAAATTTATGTTTCTTTTAATTTGTTTATAGGTATGGTAAAGTAATATCTCTAATTAATAATAATACGCGACTTAACATTCATTGTTATTATTAATTATTCATATTAAGTAATAGCAACATAAATGCCATTTAAATATTAATAATTACGATTAATTACACTCAATTACTTGGTAAGCAACTGTTTATTTAATTTATTACATTCATAAATATTGAATTATAATTATTCATTATTATCAATTATTAACTTAAGTATTAACATTTGTTCATAGCAGACAATTGTGTGTAAGTAATCTATAGGCTAAGTTTTTGTCACATTTGGCATAGAAACTCCTGTTTTAGGCCTGCGTATAGAACTCGCGTTCTATTGTCAACTTGTCACACAGAGCGTTTTCCTAGTTTATATTTATTTACGTGAATATGCCAACTATCGCTTCTTGTGCTGCAACAAAATTATTAAATAATGCAGCAGAGCCTTCCAGAGACTAAGGAAAAATTTATTTGTCTGTGAAACAGCAAAAACTACGATAGACGTGCAGCATAATTCAAATTAACACAACTCTTACTGCCCTCTGGCATGTACATTTAAAAAAATACAAATCATTTTGTAGAATGTGAAACAAATAAATATTGCTTCAGTTGTCAGAGTCTGAAGAAACCTCTATAGTTGTCGCACTAGGCCTACTCCACAACCCTGTTGTACACTGCTTTTAGATTTATTACACTGCTAAACATATTCTATGTGGGTTGATCATCAACAATACATTCTCATATTATACACTGCATGTAGATGTCTTACACTGCTAAATATATTCTATGTGGGTTGTTCATCAACAATACATTCTCATATTATACACTGCATGTAGATGTCTTACACTGCTAAATATATTCTATGTGGGTTGATCATCAACAATACATTCTCATATTATACACTGCATGTAGATGTCTTACACTGCTAAATATATTCTATGTGGGTTGTTCATCAACAATACATCCTCATATTAAGTACACTGCATGTAGATGTCACTGCTAAACATATTCTATGTGGGTTGATCATCAACAATACATCCTCATATTATACACTGCATGTAGATTTCTTACACTGCTAAATATATTCTATGTGGGTTGATCATAAACAATACTACATTCTCAATACATTATCAGTGTGAAAAAAAAAAAAAAAACCTACCGAATCCGAGCTTCGCATGCTACCGCGCCTCTCTAACAAGGTCTGGCATATACTTACACAATGGCACTTTGGTGGTTACATATTGCTAAGCTTCACTATTTCTAACAATCGGCAAGAAAGCATTCTGGTACTACCAGTCTCGTTTACAGCTATACATGTGCAACCCTCCATCACGAACTATCTGAACACCTTCACAAAAAGATCTATCAATGTTCACCATTTCTTTAAAACATGTGGTATCACAACTTTTACATCCTTAAGTGTCTTATCAACTTGACAACAGTCCTCTGGCTTATCATCACAACTGTAAACCTATGATTATTATTACCCAATACTCTCAACAATATGTATGTAATCACCTAATCACCACTATCAATCACTACTACCAATCACACACACACACACACTATCAATCTGCAATCTGTTATCACCACTATTGTGAATCATTTGTATGCTATCGACACTACTTTAAACCTATGTATGCTATCACCACCACTTTAGAACATATGCTGTTATCACCACTACTTTAAATCTATGTATGTTATCACCACTTCTTTCAACCTATGTCATTTATAACCACTATACATTCAAGCTTTGTGTCATCACCATTACTGTCAATCAATGCCTAATAACACTACTATACATTCAATCAAGCCTGTTATCACCACTACAATCAACCTGACTGTTATCACCCTACTGCCGTGAACCATTTATCTGCTACCCCAACACATACGCACGCAAAGTGTCAACATAAGCGTGGAAATCTGTGCACCTCCTTCTGCTGAGCTTCTTCTCGACGAATAAAACGTTATTGTTGTTGTGCGGGTGAGAGACATCGTGACGTCACCGACACGTGCTCGGGGCGCCAAGCAAGGAAGCGAGTCTGTCCGCATGCGACCGAGTTTATTCGTGAAATGAAGGTTTTCTTTCTCAAAGAGTTGCGCGCGTTCGAGAGAAAAGAATTCTTCGCACGTCGACGCGCGACTCGCCGTCTTTAAAATTCATTAAGAGAAATATTATGAGGGGCGAACGAACACGGAGCGTTTCAAAAGGATTTCTTCTCACTTTGAAGAAGAGAAAGAAAGAAAGAAAGAATTCACGACGAGTAATTCAAGGAGTAAAACGTCTTTTTAGACTCTGTATTTATTATGCTAATAAGACAGAGGTTTTGATGGAGTGAGAGAAAGATAATACTTGAGGTGGATGTTAAATCAAAGATCGAGATAAAGTTTAATGGAAGTGGCAATGATACAATAATTAAATTTTGGTGGGAGAAAGGGAAGAGTAAGCGGCTCATTCAACTTTCTTACACAGTTTAACAAGTAATTCGATTTGATGAATTAAGACACGAAACGAAATTTTGGTACAGTGAGATACATTTTGAAACATTGTGTCAACCTAGACTTTATTTACAAATAACATTTAGCGCATGATATTATTTACACAATGCATCAATGGCAATTAGTATATGTTAAACCTTGATAAATATATAACAAATCATCTATTCAATTTAGAATACATAAATATGGGATTGTGTGATGTTTGTATTTTATGCAACGTTGCCTCAATGTACATACATTTTCAATATATTTAAGGGTGTTTTAACTTCGGAAATTTACTTTAATCTATCAATCAATTTGATACCGGTTTACATTTTAACGATGACTTTGGAGCCGTCATAGCAGCGAAGCACATAATAAATATTATAAATGTCCCCTGCTAAAAATTAAACTTTGCTCTAAAGTGCCTAGCCTGGGAGAGCGTTCCAACAATATTAATTGCTGAATTGTTTTATCTAGCATAAGTAAGTAATTAAGTAAGTAAGAGCGGGTATGCCATAAATACAAATGTATTTATTCTATTTATTCAAAATTAAAAAATAAATAATTTCTATATTTAAATTTTGGTGTTTTCTATTAAAGGACTGAATTAAATGCGCTTGTATTAACATGATTGGTTGTGTTCCATACTAACTATAGCGTTGAAGCCTTCGAAACATAATCGTCAATTCTAATGAATGCGATAGAGACCATGTACCGGGCCGATGGGGTTATTAATATTCTCAATGTCATTCATTGTCATCGATCAGTCCGGTCGCATTTACCGTTGAATGTTGCTGTGACATGTGTGGCCGCCATTGGCCGGGTGATGCATGGCGGAGCGGCGTCCGGCGTCGGAAGCGTCGCGCGCGGGTGTGAGGTGAGCTCTAGGCCGGGGAAAATGGCCGCCCGCCCTTCCGTACCGTTATCTCGTCTCACACGGCCGCGCTTAGCTCTAGCCGTACACACATCTTGTACAACTACAAGACACTTTGATGCGTCACGGCTTCCGGCATACAAATGCTATACTCTCTTGCTAAGTATCTGTATTTCTGTTGCTATAGGGAGTATTCACGTGACGTCACATCGGCCATATTGGAGGCCACCTTATAGTACTATCAATAGAAAACGAATAATATTGTTTACGGAGAAATATGACAATTTTGAACACGTACATCCCCCGATAAAGTGTACGAAAATGATTATTGTATGCTTTTGTAAACGATTAAAAGAGTAATCGAGACAAAAGAGTTTGTTTATGTTGATTTTAAGTAATAATAGCAAACCAAAGTTAGAGAACAGTTGAATTTGCATCTAACGCCATCGCCAGCTGAAACATATAGTAACAATGAACTACCAATCACATGCCACTGTGGCCTCCAATGTGGCCACCATGTGCAATACACCCTATATAGCATGTTATTACATTATTTGAGCATTACTGATTTTGAAAGTAGCTACAAATGTGCCACGTATGATGTTGGTTTTGAATTTATATATCGTTCTGGAACACAATTTGCTACCTTTTTATATTTAATACTTGTTTATTAATTATAGGGGAGGAAATGATAGATAGCAATACTAAAGGAATAGTGTGACGCTAAATAAAATCTACAATTCTGTTTGGTTACAAAAACATTCTGTTTCGTTGGTTGTGCAGCAGCCCCCAAAAATGTAGCAAATATAGGGAATAAGGGGTAATAGGGATAACACTCATTATCATCGGATTTACATTCAATGTAATAATAAAGTAAAAATTCCCGATTAACAAAACACAAATGAGGTACCGTTAATGTCGAAATCGAAATCGAAAATTTACTAATTACATTTTAAATGAATGTTTTTTCCGTTGTTTTGCACAAGGTGTTTTCTCCCCCCCCCCCAAGTAGCTTAGACATGTTGTGTACACAGCACTCATAGTGTCCTTGTTCCTATCGTGTGCGGGCTGACCTGTATGGTACTGTATAGCGTACGTTGCATGATTTATCGACTGTTTATGGCCGACGTATGAAGGGTCAGCGAACGCAGGTGCGGACACAACACACGAGTGCGAGAGAGATGGCGATAGGAAGTTGTGGTCAGTCATCGCGAGGGTTGACCGGCCGCCTTTTCAAAAACTGGTTATACAATTTTGGTTGGGGTGTTAATTTTTTTTTGCGTTGACAATAATTCATTTTTGGAGAAGTTGCCCTTTCGGTCGTGGCCAACTGGTCAATTACTCCCGAGGGCTGGACTGTATCCCGCCCCTGTTGTTTGGGTGAGCGCACCGGTTCACGCGCAATTGGCCGCTGACCAATCAGGTTTCGCTGGAAGTTCAAGTGAGGAAAGTTAATCGAAGCACAGCGGGGGACCGGGGTCACTTTTAAGTAACTTGTGCCAACATCATAAATAGTTAATCACTGAGGAATGTGGATGAGCGAATATAGACCCGTCTTTGGCCTTCATACTCCGAGGGTAATGATATAGTAATAATAATAACAACACGAATAATAATTAAACAATAATAAAAATAATAATAATAATAATAATAATAATAATAATAATAATGTTTTTCATTTTATTTTTTATTGAGAGTTATATTGACACAAAAGTATACATAGGACATGTATTGTTATCCCACTAAGCCCTAAGGCTTGACTGTGGGGTTCTCCCCAAAAGAAACAAAATACACAAAAACCACAAATAATTTCATATAATAATAATTAATAATAATAATAATAATAATAATAATAATAATAATAATAATAATAATAATAATAATAATAATAATAATAATAATAATAATAATAATAATAATAATAATAATAATAATAATAATAATAATAATTAGAATAATAATAATTATAATAATAATATAATATTAATACCAATTACAATAATAATAATTACTACAACAATAATTAAAATAATTTTTTTCTTCTGGGCGCCAGGATTGGTCCGTATTTGCAGTCGTCGCCTACCTCTAGTTGCTATGGATTTGTTTTCTATATGGGAAATAACATGGACAAAACTGTTACCTATAGCAACAACGTGCGCCCCTAGTGGTAGGCGACGACACCACACTTTACTGTGATGTAATATATTCCTGTAATGTTTACAGAACAAGACTGACAATCGAACCCGCGACCTCCAACATAGGAACCACACATAACAACCCCCCTCCCCCCCCCCCCCCCCCCACCCTTCTACCGCTGTATCCCGTTTCCCCGCCACGGAAAACTTTGGCAATGCATTAATATTGCCCGATATTCTTTCAACAACTCCATCGCCTGAGCTGTTTTTTTCCCCGAACGCATCTCGCTTACAAGTCTTTAGCTTTTTAAGGTTGAAAAGACAGAAATATTCTTGTGGGAAAGTAGCAGATGCCTTTAAAAGACGCCGCAAAAACATACATCGACGTTATATAAAAATAACATACAGAAACATGTATTTTCGATTTGTGATTCGTTTCAAATAAATTATATTTGAGTGTGCACGTTATTTTTCAAGCTATTTGTTGGTTTTACGATACTGAACGCGGTTCAATAATCTTGTTTCCACTCGATTGAAGACATCTTCGCGATTCTCCTCGCTGTAAAATGAAACTCACGGCTGTTAATTCCTGCAGACTGTTTTTTTATACGTCTTTCTGTTTCTAGTACTCATGTGCAGATTCTATTCTTGATAAGGGAAGTTTATGTTTAGTCGTTCAAACATTAAGTAGCCGTCATTATACAATATTTAATTTTAAATATAAATAAATTTACCTTGATGAATTTAGTGTAGGAATAATAAATAGTGAGTGTGAAAATGTTTTAACCTCAACAATATATTTCAAAAGCAAACCAATATATAATATTAATTTGTTTGATATTAATTTTTTATTACGAGGCACACAGAAAATTTTATCACAGTATATACTTTTAAAAATGAATTAAGAAACACGATTACTGACGATTGGCAAACAAAAATGAAAGGATCAAATAACGATTGTGTCCACAGAAAATAAATGGTTTAAATGACCATGAGTACACAAAATTACCATTTACAAATTAACGAAGGAAATAAAATAAAGCGCTAATGCTGGATACACCTATATGATAATATCCTCTGATGTATATAACACGTTTATAAGTCACAATCAATATGATATGCACATTTAGCAGCGCTGTAGATCTCATCCACGGGAGGAAAAGAGCGCCGTACTTTTCTTTGCAGTCGTATAGGACTCTTGGTTTGAGAGGTCGTGATTTCGACTTGTGTCACTATCAATCTTCACTCAAGAGTTCATAATCTTTCCCTCGCTAAGGTGACACTTAGTGGCGGGAAAAAGTTCTAGTTATACCTGCTAATACTATCGAAGTGCCCTATTTATCGTGTACATTAATTCTCTGCTCATTGTACAGTTAACAAGCATTACAACAAACAAACGATATATGCTACTAATTGAAAAACTGATGATTTTAAAATAGATTTGAAGAAATTGCTAATTGAACAATTATTTTATTACATTGAGGATATATGCACCAAGAAAATGAATTGTCTTCCACATTTTCCTCATTATTAATGCATTGTAAGGAATGCTTTGTGTTCATATTTGATCTGTTTTTTTTTTTATATTTACGTGCTAATCATTGTATTATGTAACACGGGGTGCAAGAATAAATAAACGCTCAAACAATACGTACGTAAGATCCAAAAACATTTATTGTTGGTGAAAGCTTATAATGCAATGGTTTGTTTGCATGCAGAACGATTTTATTTTTAACCATTCACTATAGTTGATATTGATCAATCTATATTCTATATGATCAATCAATATCTTTTGTGGCAAACACGGACAAGATGGACATTTATTTACCTACTAGTACCAAAGATTACAAACTAGGGTTGTAATCTTTGCTAGTACTTACTAATAACCAAGTTATTAGAGATACAGTTTATTCAGTGTTATAAGGTTTTAGATGCTATAAATCGGTGAACATGTATTTTTGAAAACGCTAATAAATGCTTATTTTACAAAAAACTAGGTGTTCCCATTCCTATTCGTATTTAGTTAAAAATTGCATTCTAACCCTTCCAGTAGTTACAACTAAATTGATTGTAAATATATTTACATAGTTTTCCATTAGAAGGGCAAGAAACCCCCTCACATTCATCGTTTTGATCAAATGAAAAAAAATTGAAATTTCTTAGGAAACGGGCATATCGAGCGCCTTTAACCTCTTCTTTCCTTCTTTGATAGTTCATGTCTACGTTTGACACCCATGAATTGTAATAAAGAAACGATGCCATCGTTTGTTAGAGGCTGTGGTACTCAAGGTTATTAGATATTATTAATTTAGTATAATAGTTTCATTTATTATATTATATATTATATAATATTTGTTTATTTAATTATTTAATTATTTATTTGTTATATAAGGACAAGGGTTAGATCCTTGGTTGGTAGTCCCTCTACTTCCATACTTCTATACCTGCCTTGTCCCCCCGGCTGACCGCCGTCCGGTTCGCCCAGTCCATTAAAAGCAGATCCATCTTCCTGGCGGCCGCAGGACTCAGGACTCAGGACGCAGGACACGCGCAATGACGCAATAAATGACTTGACCACACGGCTGCAGGACAGGAGTGTGGACGTGATTGATTGTAGAGCCAACCCTGAACACTATTCAATATGCGCGTATGGACATTCCCGGTGAAACAAGCTATTATTCTTGTGTATTCCCTTTTGTGTGTTAGTACGTAGAACAAAACTGTAATTAGGGTTTACGGTTGTGAATTCTTAATAACGTAAGTGAATAAAATTCCTCGTCGTACAAGATAGCTCAGTTTTACAAACTAACAGAAGTTCAACTCGTCTTTTCAAAGAAATGCTCGTATGTTGTGTATATTACTTTGTTTCTAATTGTATACAGTTGGCACATGTATAATTTGTTAAATATTCCTTATGAAGTATAAGCATGTACACATAATTATTTATTACAATATAAGAATCACTTAGAAATACGCCCCCGCACCGAAATTATACAAACTAATTATATTTCCTTGTAAGTATTTAGTATTTTGACTGTTATCGTTATTTTTACTATTTTACTTGTGCCTGGGCTATTTATTGTGTTGAAAATTATAGTTATAAAATAAATGTACAAATGAATAAGGAAATAAACATGAAACCATACAGAAATAGAGAGTTGCTACAAAAGCATAATAAATCAGTTTTATTAGTAAAATACAAGAAACACAGTGTACAAGATTTTATTTACAGACATTCCTAAGAAACAGATAGATCTCTTTAATTTCAACTCAATATTATTTCATGACGTAATTGTGGTGATACAGCAGAATAACTAATTAGAGTAAAAAATGAGGGAAAAATTATTTTAAAAAAACCCTCGTTTGACAAAAGTATATATCATAAATAATGTCTATAACTATGGCCTAACAAGTGTGCTGTTCAGCATAAGAAGCCAGTGAAGCAGTGAAGGCGAAAGCTAAATAAATAAAGATACATTATTATTATGATGATTATTATTATTATTATTATTATTATTATTATTATTATTTTTATTATTATTATTATTATTATTATTTTTCTTATTATTATTATTATTTTTCTTCTTCTTATTATTATTTTTACTTTTTTATTATTATTATTATTATTATTATTATTATTATTATTATTATTATTATTATTATTATTATTATTATTATTATTATTATTATTATTATTATTATTATTATTATTATTAATAATATTATTATTATTATTATTATCAATATAATCATTATTATTATTGATAATACAACAGCACGCAAAGGATTTAACCGGTGAGCTCACTCCGGGCGACGGCGTCGGTGTTGGGCGGGGAGCGTCGGTCCGGCGTCGCGCGGCGCCGCTTCCAGCCCCCCCGCCCAACACGACGACGCTCCGGCAGCACCCTGACTATTACGGTTAGGTGGAGCAACGAATAAATACTGCTTTGTCTCAAGAGCGTTCGGAAGTAGTTTTGATGTTTTTAGTGAACTAAAATAAAAGTATTATTATAAAAATTTACCTACTTGCAGAGGGATGTCATATCTACGCATGGTATATTAAGTACATTTGTGACAAGCCTGCTCAGAAATTATATGCTCATGTTTGAATTATGCAAATAAATTACTTTCGTTGAAAATGTTCGTCGAAATAATACGGAGAATCTGTTTATAATGGGTGCATAATTTTTAATAGGTTGGTGAGAAGTGTACCATACATGATATGACATTCCTCTACAAGTAGGTAAATATTTATAATAATCCTATAAGAGTAATTAGTTAACGGCCAATACATCTGTAAAACTCCTACTGCCGAAAGCTCTTAAGGACGCTAATCAGTGAACACCTATTTCTGATAATGTTCCACATACTATTTTTACTAAAATCACGGCTAGCCAAAGCTTATATTGAGGATTATAATTTACAATTCTAAAAATGTATTGTGTAAAAAATTAAACTATATTGAGTTTAGATCCACATAAATGACATCGCTTTCCGTTTCAGTGCGAGACACCACCTTATAGACGGTTTTTGATGGGGAAATAAAAATAAAAAACGTACTCGGGCATGAATGTTATAAATGCTAATTAAAAGATGGACACATAGTAGAACAGGTAAAACGTTATATAAAACCTAGTTTGGACTATACACTGTTCCTTGTCAAGATCAACCAATTAAAACCGCAATATTTTGAGCCTTAATCAGAGCTCTTCGACAGGCGAAATCACACTAACTCGCAACCTGACAGCTGACACTGACACAACCCCCTCACCGCTACCTCGATCCTCTGTTATAAATGCTATTTTTACGCACTTTCACTAACAGTTATAACGGTTATAACTATAATAAGTAATAATGTTACGAAAAGATACCTTTGCTGTCAGGTCCACATCAGTTTTATACAAGTCACACTATAGGTATGTATAAACGATATAGGTAAGGAATGTCTTAGATCAGATGTGAGAAATGAATCCTAGTATACTTGTTTATGACCGAAGAAAGCCTATGAAGTCTTTTCCGGATTACCGTTGGCTGGATTCAAACCCACGACCTCCTGAATAACAGTATCCCTGCTATCGCTGAGCCAATAGAGCTTTTAAACACATACCAGCTTTATGGTGTGATAGCATTGTCATGAAAGCTCTCTGTTCGAGTCCCTGTGTCGGGGAAAAGTTTTATGACGATTGCTATACCGCGTCATACAGACTTGAACAACAACCATTGAGTCAAGGTATAGAACAGAGCTTTGAACCTCGTCTGCATCTCATAACTTCAGGGGAAGTTCTTGTTTCCACTATGCACATGGGTAGCTTTCCTCTGTTCTTTTTGTCAGATATATTTTTATATAGCTATAACATGCATTAATAAGATCTCACCAGACCCAAGCTGTTTTAAGTTATGTTTGAATTAATGCTCCACTGAATGAATGGTACCACTAATTTGTTTCATTAATCTCAACATTGTTATGAGTGGTGATCACTGTAAAGATTTAAAATAACGTGTTAAATATGCAGTTATTTTTGGATACTTTATTAATTGTTGCTGACAGTGTATTAAGAAGTTTTATAGTATAGCTATAGAACTCACATTGCATTTATTTATTCACCTGTAGCTGAAGTATTATAAATTACACAACAAGCTCTGATTGTATATATAGAATATTTTTAGATTGAACGAAATCAACTTACTGTAACTAAAACATTATTAAATATAAGGACTTAATTAGTGCAGACCCTATACTGGATAATTCCAAAAAGTGCAAGTTGACCGAAAAATAAATATATGTAAACTATACACCTATAGGCGTTGAGATGTTGTATAGGGCATCAACATTTTACTATTTTGCTACAAATCAACCTCTAGTATACATATTGTTTAAATTTAAACTACCATCGTCTCGGGTATCATCGGTGCGTAGACAGACATTTGATTCTTTACAATTAAGTTTTACAATAATTTCATATTAATGTTCTCCCTGATGTGTTTGCATAACTTCCAGTTGTTTATCTTCAGCGATAAATAAATTGGATCCGCGGTTCATTCCACAACTGCATAAAATTCCAATCCATCCACATAACCCAACGATATAAGAATCCTCAAATTGCATTCCATTCTTTTATGCGATCCCGCGAAAAGAGGAAATAATTTCATTGCACATATAGGAGAGCTTTGAATTCCGTTTTCATCGCACACATTACACTGTCATATTTATATGTCTGTTGTTCGTTTTGTCGCTAAACGTATTTTACGGTAGAAAAATAGTCGGTTTGTCCTCCCTTATTTCCGGGGTTATTTCATTGCATATGCAATAAGGTCGGCATTATTCGTGGCACGTGCAGAACGAGGTGGCCCAACATTGTCTAGACTTACGCGGCCGGGCTTTACGAGCCGGCTGGTTATTGTTTTATGGCCACCATGTCAAGAAGTACTTTCAAAAAGATGATGAAAACTCGCAGACTACTTACAGCGGTGATTTAATCACAGAGCCAGAGCAGAGCATTAAAAATGAATCCGTTATGAGGGAATATCAAGTTTATATATAAACGCAAATATATTATCATCATCTTGTTCTTCTTTTCCTTCGTCTTCTTCCTGTGCGGAGTAATACAATAACTTCCGCCTGGACGGATACTATTGTGTTTGTTATTAAAAGTGTCGTGTGCTATCAAGGGGCTATGCTATTTCTACCGACGAGCTGTAGAAGCTAGATTACGTCGAAACAGGTCGACCTAAATACAAAAATTTGAAACAACAATCATTTCAAATACAATGTTATTAAATTATTTAATTTTTCATGGCGTTTTAGCGGGGAGATTTTATAAAAACTACTTGAAATAAATCGCGATAAAAGGAAACCAACTCACCAACTCACTCGGCCGATGAAGGATGCGGGTGCTGCCGAAAATTCACACAAAGCGTGACAAACAAACTTAGGCAACACATAGTAACATAGAAATGGGGAAAAACTATGAAAACACTTGAATACATTGATTTGTTGTGTTTATCGTTTATCATTATTTCAGATAATATTACTTTCATCAATCATATATGTAATGCATGGTTTGTTTTAATTATACGCTTTTGTATAACTCGGGTTGAATCCAGTACAAAACACCAACTTGTGTTTTTTTCTTTGTCATCAAACCACTCAATTTATTTGTGTTTATATATTTCACACTGTCAACTTACAAACGTTTCAACATAATATATTTTGTCAGTTTTTAAGCGCAATATAGTTTTAGGCTATTCTATGGAGTATTTATATACTCAGCTTCAACACCATCTAAAGTTATCGCACTCATTAAGAACGGTTTTAGAAAGTTATATACATTTCTATAGAAAGAGATTTCGTGTTTATCTCTCTAATTTGTGATATTCAACTAGAGAATGAACTCAAAATATTTCCTTCTCTTTCATTCAACACTGAAACCAACAACCACTTAGTACTTATTCTTTATCAAAGAATTTAGCGATGGTGTCATTCATTTAACCCACGTAAATACTTATCAGCTCTTTGAAGGTTGTGTTAATCTTAGAAGGGATGAATTATCATTACGCCACACAAGGGTGAAAAACTCGAGATGCAATGAAGAAGAAATCGTAAGACTCCGTTTTCATCTTGGTGTAGCCTTTGAAACAAAGATCGTATCTTAAGTTTTGAGTTAGGGTGAGGGTTAATATCGTAGCACCCCATTGCCGGTATAATTAATTCATCTCAGCACATTATAATACCAACTTAAAGCACACAACGGTGCGTGTATTGTTTTACATATTCGGTACAAAAACAAACTATTTGCAGGGGGTTCTATCTTGTGTTGTAACTTCTTTGCTACCGCATCCCGTCGTTAGTCGCACCTGTTATAAGTGAGACCCTAACACGACATAGCACAATATCTATTGCCACGAGAGTTGATTTTCAATTTAGCTGTTTTGCAACATCTAAATCTAAATATTTTGTTATTTTTTTAGTCCTAGATTGTATAAAAGCAACTGTAAAAAAGATACCTTTTTTGTGTATAAACATTTTAAAGCTTATAAAATAATCAAGATGCCTCACGTAGTAACTGAATACTGAAGCAGCACAATGACATGGCCTTAAGACATTTCTACTTGAGACATATCTAGTTGTGGCTGTGTCCAAACACAACGTCTAAACACCGCGTCCGAAAACTTCTGCGATTACCGCAACAAATAAACGTCTGAACCCACGCCTCGAACCTATGAATCCTTTTTTAGAAGTCCACGAATTGGCTCCAAGTGATAATTTTTTAATTATTTTCTCGTTATTTAAAATTGTAAACACTTTTTTTCATTTTCTGGATGGCAAAACGGGAAACGTGCTATAGTGAAATCATTGAAATATTTATGGGGGTAACACATATTTTCTGTTATGTTCTACTGAGGGAATCGCTGGCAGCATTTTGCTCGCAGGATTATTGGAAAACAACATTTTGCAAATATTCTAATCTATAGGTTATAATAGCAACCACCAAATTGTTGCTTGCTTGTGGATTGGCCAAACATTTCGTGTTCTCATCCTCCCTCAGGTCGCGTTTACGCACACGCTCCCAACTTCTACCATCTCGATCATTTCGCTTGCATTATTAGGGACTCGAAATTAAATCTGAATATTTTAGTTGGGGGACTTAAATCCTAACCTTATTACGCGATTTGAGATATCTTTGACGACTCACTGGGATGTTTTCAAGGCTTAAGTTTCCTAATCTGACATTACCAAAGACATTACTTCAAAGTTTGTAAATTAATTTTAATTTTTAGTTGAATCAATTAGTCTTTAACGAATGTTTCGCGAAATTCAACCACACACATTTAATTCAATATTCCTAATGATTTTTACTCGAAATTACTCGTGAATTTCCATCTCTAGCGCGTTGGTTTGAAGAGATCTCTTGAAGTTTGGGGAATCGTAAGTTAATTTGGAGCCGTTACTCGCACGTGCCTAGTTGAGACACGTGTAAGTGACAGTGAGACGGACACGTTGACAGGAGACATTGATGGCGGCGTGGTTTCGTTCAAGTGCAACGGCTTGTTTCCACTGATGGTGTCTGGTGATGGCATCTTAAGGCGTTAACGTAAGACAGACGTGCGCTTGTGCTGCGGGGCATGCTGGGAGTTGAGATCTTCGTGGTCTTATACGTGAACACATACATACCCGCAAGTTTGCAAGGTAGTTGTATACACGCATCAACAGGAACTATCTAGGCGGGACACCGGTGAAAATCGAGCCTTTCCACTCTTTCCAACTCAAAAAACGTTTCTTAGATATTAAACTAGCTTTTATGTGAAATTGATATTAACAATAGATGCTGGTATACGTTTATGATTCATTTATGAAGATATTTGACCATATTTATTATTTACTGGTATTTGCAAATGCACTACCCAATTTTTTTTCTCGTTTATAATTTCTGGTAGAATTTGTTACTAGAAGCAATTTGTTGATTCTTCTGTGTATACTTCAAAATATAGTGTACTGTAATGAAGTTATCCTTATTTATGTTGGGCATACAGATTGGAGGAAATAACTTTTTATCTTCGAGGGAAATGTTTATTGTTTCCTAATAAATATTTAGAAATGTTTCACAATTTATTGAGTCTGAACTAACATGTATTATAGCCCATCAAAATGAGTCAATGATCCCTGTACGATAATTTTTTATTCAATAAAATCATTTCCGTTTTCATTGTTGACAGAACAATGAAAATTATTTAAAATATGTAAAAAAAAACGATACAATTTTAAATATTTGTTAAATTTATTTTAAATTAAGGTTGGTCATAACACAAACATTGATCACTTTTGGTATAGTTCTTGGAATTTAGGATTTTTACCTTTGTTCCCCTTTTTTCAGGGCGTGAGTTACATAGAATCATCATCAAGGGGGCTATGCAACATTTATAATTTTTGGAATGAGGCTACTCTAACGTTCATATAAGCGTTTGCTATAGTCGAAGTGTTATATAAATGGTTAGGGGTTAACCGGTTAATATTTGTAGAATGCAGGGGGGGGGGGGGGTAGTTAGCCCTGATGCAGAGATGCAACCCTAGTTAATAGGTTGCTAAGGAATTGTTAAATACATGCTATTTTGAGTGAGGAAACACATTCCATAGCAAAAATGGGCTTCAATATGGGACTTATTAATTCCAATTATTATCGAAGGACAGCGTTTTTCAACAACAGCAATTTTTTTTGTATTTTACTTTTTAGTATTCATTTTATTGTGGCCAACAATGCTATGGGGTTCTCCCCTTACAATAGCGCCGTCATCTATGTAGAGTAAGAAGATACAAATTTATTTTTGCTAAGATTATTATTTTAATCCAATTATATATATTATTATTATAATGATGTAAACACAATATTTATGTAAGTATAATTATGTTAATAATCTAAAATACACACGCGAGTGTTGATTTGTTACAGAACATAAATTATAATTTAAAATTTTTAAATGTATGTGGGACAACAGTAGAAGATTAAAAATAGTAACTTTAGTTACACCACAGAGTTCTAGACATCCTAAATGTAATTGTAGAGTTCTAGGCATGAGTCAAGTTAACTCGTAGAGTTCTAGCTTAGTGTAAAGTTTATCTGTATAGGTAGACTTCTAGGCTTGAATCAATTTTACTAGTAGCGTTCTAGGCTTGAGTCAAGTTTACTTCTTCAGAGCTCTAGGCATGCAATTGCCTCAAGTTTATCTAGACTTGCCTCTAGTTTACTCATAGAGTTCTCATAGAGACTCGCCTCAAGTTTGCTTGCAGTGTATAGTGCGCCCATCTAGAGTTAAATTGAGCGGATTGCGAACCCCCCCCCCTCACCCCCCCCCCCCCCCCCCCACCCCCCGTGGGTTTACGTTTGCGTGTTTGATTTGACGTTCGGCATTGTTTCGCACTGAAAGTAGATAGTCAAGAGTGAAAGATGTCAGAAACGAGAATGTTCGCACAAAGCAACTCACTTCCTCACTCAGATGTCAGAAGCTATGAGAAATTTATCCTTATTATTAACGGAAGGTTCCATTTACAAGAGACAGTGGCGCGCCAAGCGGGTGTTCGCATTATGACTGAGGAAAACCTATGTACAAACTTCAAGGCTGGATTTGGGATTGATAATAGCGGGAATTGAACCGGAGACCTCCTGAATTCTGAATCAATTCACGGTTCAGATTGGGGATTTGAGCTTCAGAATGTATCTTTAATTATTTATGTCATACTGACATTATGTAAATAGTGAATTTGAAACACGAATCGCATCATAAATGTTATAATGACCCCCACTGAAAATTAGCTTTTGCAACTGAGTGGGTAGATAATAACATTTCATACGATTAATTAATTTATTTTATTTTACTTAGGCCAATCTATTTATATGAAACAAGTGACTGAACCGAGACTAGGTTGAAAAGTTGAGGGTAGGAAGGAAGCCAAGGGGTAGCCACGGAGAGAGGAAATAACGGGAATATGTGTGAATGTAGCAGTGGCGTGCCGTGACTTTTCTAATGGGGGAAGCAACTACTTTTTTAAGTAATCCCTTGGCAATAGCACTTGTGAGACCCCCCCCCCATCTAATACATGCATGGGGGTCTGGGGGGAAGGCCCCCTAGTCAATGCGGGTCCGGGGCGCATAGCCCCGGATTTTTTTGGATTATCGTGATTGCCGTAAGAGCCTTTTAACGAGTTTTAGGCAATTTACCATTAGAAATTTACGAACAAAAATCTGATCCATTATAAAATATCAGTGCTAAAATGCCGAGTGCATTTTTTGGTTTTTGAATTGAGATTTGGCAGAGCTGGTGTTGTCGGCCACTCTCAATAATTGCACATTTTTCTTGAAAAGATCGAGTGCTAAATGGGCGCGCAAATAATTCATCGATTACATAACATTCAATCATATTCATGGTTATTGAAAGTTGATAGTACAAATTCAGAAAGGAGTGCACATTCGCGCTAGACATAAGATCCTCCACATCCGCGCTAGACCTAGATCCTTGGCCCACAGCAAGCGATCCGATCGAGCCCGCAGACTCGGAAGCAATCCTTCATATTGCTTATTCGCGCGTAGATGAACAACACACCAAATATTTGTCACACACTACAATTATACTCAAATAATCAACTAATCAATGTAGAATCGCATTCCTTCTCACACTGAATGAATTTAGAAAATAAACGAAACAGTTTTACGGTTATAAAGAGGTAAAAACACGAACAACTTTCAAACCCACGTGTCTCTCGGAACAGTCTGGCTTACGGGTGCCGGGTGGAGGCATTGCTTCCACTCGGCTTTTCTTCGTCAACCCTCGTCGCTTGGCCCACAGCGAAGGCCTGGCGCTCGAATTCAAACTCGTAGAATATGGTACAAGGATTTTTCATTGCGCTGTCAGTTGTTTCGCATAGTTCGGGTAGTTTGGTTCATTAATTCTATTTTAGTGTTACTGGTAAGCGATATTGTTAACGAGCATTAAGGTTATACATAGGTAATTTAGTTAAAAATAAAATGGAAGCAATGCTTCCATTGCTTCCATGGACGGCACGCCACTGGAATGTAGAAGATGTCTGGAGTTCGTAACAGAAAAACACATCCAGGTTTTGTCTTCTATGTTTTCAATAGTTGGCAATCCTAGTTCCCCTCTCTCTGAGCTACGCCACTGGCAACGTCGCCTTGATGGCAACCATGCAGAGTAGCAGCTCTAGATGAAATTAATTTTGACGTGTGCTGCAAAGACGAAAAACAATAAAGCTAAGCTTTCTGTCGGTTGGTGGAACGACAGGAAGCCGCAAACATCCGATGCAGAGCAAGCCCGCTAGCGCCAGCTATCGTGCGGCGGAGCGGCAGGTAACTAGGATGCTATACTGCATGCAGAGCAAGCCCACTAGCGCCAGCGATCGCGCGGCGGAGCGGCAGGTAACTAGGATGCTACACTGCATGCAGAGCAAGCCCGCTAGCGCTAACGACCGTGCGACGGAGCGGCAGGTAACTAATGCATGAAAAGCTATAGCCCGCTAGCGCCAGCGACCGTGCGGTGGAGCGGCAGGTAACTAAAATGCAACTGTGGGCGGGATATCGGGTACAGAGTACCCGTTGCTAGGATGCAATAGCGCATGTATTCAATATTCTCACAGAAACGAGGGCAGAAGCTCACGTTGTACGCAGTATTTCAAACAATAAATGCTTATGGTCTATTATATCGATACATCTCTTGATTGATTGATAGTTATCTTTATTTTTTAGCACAGTTGCTACTTAAATACAGGATAGTAATTTGTTTATCTATTACTAAATACAAATTCGGTTATTTTTTCTTAGAACTATTTACATGTTTTATTCCTTTTATATTTCTCTTGGAAACGTCGAACAAAGTGGAGACTAGACAGTTCATTACCGAAACCCATCCGGTTAGTCCCTAAAGAAACTGATAACGCATTTAGACCTGCGAACGTGCAGTGTCGTGTTGTGATGTCTTCAGTTTCTTTCCGGACTGACTCCGGATGTCGACTTTGACCTTGGCGGAGGTCTCAACGCGCTCATTCTACGGTTGTTGTCACGTGTTTGTTTGCTTTCCTCTTTAATCTTTACTTTGCTTCACATTTCCAAGGGACATGTTTTGTAGACAAAACAACAATAACAAGAACGGGACGAAGACAGAAAACACTACAAAGCTAACGTACAAAGTGCTCAGTACACTGGAGACCCTGCGTACTAATCACCTTGCAGACTTCTTTGAAAAAACATGTCTCTTGAAAATAAGAAGTAGAATCTTCACGAAAAGTAGAGATTAAATAAAAATGAAAACAAATAATGTTCCCAACGTAAAATATTGCCTCATTAACATGATACTGGGAACTGGGAACTGGGAACTGGGAACTGGGAACTGGGCAACAAAAATCTTCGTCAACATCGCCAACTCTCGTACAATGTATTATACGTATAGATTGCTGGAATTGAGTCACACAGTCACTCGGACATTCATTTCCAACTACTCAAAATACCACAATACCTAGTTTAGTCACCTAAAGAGGGGTTTGAATTGTCCATGGGCAGGATTCTACGAAAAATTATTATTAGTCCTATTATTTCTACCCAAATTGTGAGTTTGAATTTACAATTTTATTTACAAATTATGATAAGGAAATTTGTCCGTCCAACTAGTTTGATTCTTAGTTAAAAAAGTATTGGTAAAAATGTCGTCACCTCCAGTTCTTCCCCCCAACCCCCCGCCCCCCCCCCCCCCTTCCCCTATGTTAATCCGACTCATTGCGCGTGTATGGAAAGTAAATAATAAAATAAATCTCAGTGGCTGGCCGAGTATATGATTAATGAATATTGTGACGTTTATCTTCACCCTTGGCCTGACCTCGTGTAGTTCAGTCTTCCACCACACCGGTCCGGCGGCGCTAGCTGTCACGACGTTCTGACTTATTGGCCCGTCTGACCGGTTGCCGGACAATTAGGCGCTATTCGGACGCAAACGTGTTCGTGGGACATTGTCTAGCCAGTCGCACACATAATGGGCTGGTGTGACCCGGGGGCATGTCATTATTTATATATTGATTATACATAATTTGCAATTGAATGAATGGTGCACAAGTGCAAATGAAAAAACATAATAATATAAGTATAAAAGTATGGGAATATAACTTAAGTTTACATTTCGTGTACCAGTTGATGGTACAAGAAGCTGTGTGTACGTCATGTACTTCGACCTATAACAATGAGTATTCAGAATGTACTGAATACATCAATCTTCAATTATTTGTGTCTTACAACAACATTGACGTCAAGGTTGACATGGCTGTAGAGATACACAATATTTAAAATGTGAAGATGTTTGTTGAAATGTTGGAAGATAACCGTTCACAACCGCATTAAGAGTATAGCTGACTCCACCCACATATTCCACTGTATAAATGCTTTCTAAAAACATTTACTCTGTCAATCCCTTGACTATAAGGAGCGCCCGTAGACAAAGAGTTCCACCGTACTCACGCTAACATTTTATTGGAATGTTGGAATATCACTGTTCAAAACCGTATAATTGTATAGTATATCTGACTCCGCCCACAAAACCCAGTGTATAAGTGCTTTCTAAAAACATTCTCTCTCTCAATCCCGTTGTGTACTCGCCTGAGACAAAGAGTTCCGATGCAACCCACGCTAACGGAACAAACCACACTTCACGTAATATTGCATCACCGCCTTCGCAGTCATTTATAAGGCAACTCACAAACTCCTTTGATTAGAACAGCTAGTACATCCTGCGCACAGCTACATGCAACACAATACACGCGAAACTGTTGCCTGGCACTTACAAAATATCGGTTCTTAGAACTCTATTGGGTTCCCAGAGTCCGTTTGAAACACAGCGTCAAAGAGAACTTGCAGAATCTAATAAATGAGGTCTTGGAATTATTATAATTACAGTAATTAAGGGCGCATCTATTGGCTGTCGGGAGCACGCTGATGTGGGTATAAGGGTTTTACATAATAATATATCTTGGTATTCTTGTTAGTACAGGCGCTGCCTGTTTCGTACACACCATGCACGTATAATGCCAAGGGTAGCAGGAACGCTCTTGATGAATAAACATGGAACCAGTTAACATAAACCTATGCAGCCACAAATGCAGGAAGAGAGAATAATATACCGGTAGTGCAATGTTTAGAAATTTACCAGATTTACTGAAGTAGTCTGAGTTCTGATAGATTAGAATAGAAAATATAGTACTAACATAAGAAAGAATAATCACATATCCATCACACTGTTAGATGCTTAGATGAAACTTCTTGCAGTGATAGGTATCACGAATTACTGAATTAAATTATCAGATGTGCATACATTTTAAAGATCACGATGCTTTGCATTTGTAACAAGTTTTCCAATTGATAACGTGTGAAAAATTATATTAATTGTTAATTTACTGCATTTAAACGTGTTTCCACTATAAAACTAAAATAAGTATATTTTATATGTATTTAATCATTTAGGTGTATCGTAATCAGTTCACATTTGGCAACAGTTTAACACCATTTATATAATTATATTTAGTCTTAGAATCGGTAGACAATTTAAATGTGCTTGGGGCTGCACACTTGTATGCCAACAAATCTGAAGTTTTAAATGGCTAGAAAGAAATAATATCCCGATGCAACACCGAATTTCAGGTACACAAATCCAAATTACTTAGAGAATTTGTGCGGCAGTATTCATTCAAGTACGTTTTGCTACTTTAGCTGTTCGTTTTCCCTAAATATGACATTCATGTAAAATTATTATTGTAACGTAATACTAAACAATAAGATTAACAATGCGAAATGAAATTTATTCTCTTAGCATTATGTCACGTTGTTATTTTGTGTTGAGCTTCCATTTCGTTATAACTACATTTTAAGTGTTGTGTTTGGATCAAACTGTGAGTTTTGATGGATGATATAATAGCTAAGTATAAAAATGTTACGTTGACAACTCATTTATTACGCTTGTCTATACAGCGTACGTGCCTAGTCAGGGTTCAACGATATTTTCAAGCAACCACAAAATTACAACAAGGAAAGAAAATTGTGAAGCTAGTGGATCATTCTACAAGATGTGGCACTTTGAAAATTTGAAACACATTTATCCCAATGCAAATATTCAATAACAACGGTCACAGCTTATTTAACTGTTCAATGATCCACCTGATTAACATAATAAAACAAAAATAATATAGAACACGGTTAGTATCATAAGCATTTAATCTTCTAACCGTTAAAACGGCTAATCTTACCGCAAACCATACACAATTAATAATAAGAGAAAATCATTTGCATGTTGTAAATTTATTTACAAAGGTAATTATAAACGTACATAATAAAATAAAGATAATAAAAAGGAAGATAGTGTACATCAGTGAGGCTAACATGGCGTCGTGACCGCCTCGAGGCAGAACGAAGGCCTCCTCGGGCAAGCAACGAGTGTATCTGATATATTTTACGACGCGCAAGGGCTTCGCAGATCCAGTAAAATGTCAATAGTTTTTGGGGGTGGTTTGGAGGTGGTGGTTGGGGGTGGATAGTAAAATAGCGAGCTCCCTGTTGGCCCCAGTACGGAGATATCATCCATCTTCCCAAACACTTGTGAGGGGGGTGGGGGCCAAAACCCATTAAACTTTATTCCCTCCCTCCCCGTCTCCTTCTGGAGCGGAGAAATTCTCGTGGAATGAGAGACAAGGGCAAGAGAAAACATTACAGAGTTGTCTTCATTATGCAAAGTATGGCTACTTTGGAACGAATTTGAATAGTGGTGCTATGTTGATGCCGCCCGCAATGGACTTTTGTTCCTTTGTGAGAGAATACTTTTGGTATTCGATCCCGGGGAAGGATTTTGTCTGTTTCGCCTCGGTGGCGTTCTTTGGGAACAGATTAGAGGTATTTGAAAGTGAAGTTTGGGCTTCAGATGATCTATTGAACATGACTCGATTGCGATTTATAATTGATTTGTGATTTTATATATCCCAACACTTAGCAGAGAATCTTCCAGTAACAGTAATTCCAATAATCAAAAAATAGGTATTACTAAGCTTTATAATAATAATATTGGACAAAAGGAAAATGGTTTAATAAATAATAACAAAAGTTTTTTTTTTGAAGTTTACATATTATATTTTATTCTTTTAAACATGTAATTATATATTAGTTGATGTTATTACTTGCAATCTGATGTAACATTGCGACTGCGATAGTTATTATTATGCAAATAAGTCTTAATTACCTCAATGCATATCTACATTCAATTGGTTGTTTGTAGCAAAACAATAAACAATAATACACTGTAGTATAATATTGATAGACAACATTATTGTTGAGACACGTATATTGAAGTGAAACATCTTCAGCCCCGTTCAACAGGCTTGTAGCCGTCTGTATTCCGTTCAAGTGCTCCTTTTAAAGATAACTTTTAAATCAATAACCGCGGCAAACACTTCAACTCAAAGACTTGAGAGATCCGCGAGAAATTGAAAAAACTTCTTGTTCGATTAAACAGTTGATCCGTGTTCCGTAGACAAAGAGGAAGGAGAAGATGAAGAAGAAGAAGAAAAAGAAGAAGGGCGCTTATTAGTGCAGTGCGAATTACTTCGTAACATGCTACACTAACAATATAAACTTTTTTTATTTATTTGTTTATCACAAACTTATAATACACACAATTTATGGGTTACTTACGGTAATGGTAATTTACGGGTTAATTATTTTAATTTAACTTATACAAACTTATATCATATAATTATAAACTTGTTAATTTTTTTTATTTTAATTTAATTTTAGTAATTACTACTAAAATTACTAATTATTATAGAAGCAAATATTAAATATAAAAAATGCGTTTAATGTTATTACATCACAGGCTATCTTGGCTCGATAATAGGTGACGCACACTTGAGCGGACTTTACTAAAAGTGCTCCATTTGGCGTTTAGTCACCTCTGTATATGGGCGACCAACTCGTCTATAGTAATAATTATAATATAACTAATATAATATTATTCCTACTATTTGAAAACTTTTATTCTGATTCCCCGATTGTATGGTACATATTGGTTTGTTTGTGTCGGTCTTATAGTAATGTACTTAACGTAGTTTTACTTTTTATAGCACAGTCAAGACATTATGTATAATTATTTATATGATTTACCGTTACTCCGCACACAAGCTTTGTACTGTGTAACAGTGTAGCTTTGTGGAGTTTTGTATGTTTTATTTGTTGTTATACTAATAAAATGCTTTTTAAAACTAATATACACTACTATACTTATATCAGTAGCATGTTAAAGTAGAGGCAGTAGTTCAAGTAAAGTACGTAACAACATGTAAGTGAAGTATATTAATTCTAGTCTACTAACAGTAATAATTTTGTCCCCTATACTCATGGGGTCTGTCCAATGCATGACAAAATAAATAAGTAGTATAGGTAATTGCTATCAGTTGTTTTGATGTTTGAGCTATCTATTCTTACGATAGTAAGAAATGGTTCATTTTATTATCCAGAAGCAATTTCTAGTTTTATAACAATCTATAAATAATTGTCGGCAGTCATCAGTTATCGAATGATTTATTCAGGTTTTATCGGATTTTTATAGAATTTTCATATCATCTTTTACTTTCACATTAAGTTTCTCATTTAACAAAACGAGGTTACCCATAAAACCAGTAATGAAAATGTTATGCCAAATCCATTCCAAGTTGGGGAGTAAAACGTCGAAATACGGAAACACCAAAATGCCCTTAACCCTTTAACAGACGCACTCCATAAAGGTTTATATTATTAAGTTCCATGCCGGTTTAATAGGCAATTTCGTAATCATAATCCACCTACTTTAAAGTCGGGGGTGAAAGCTTACCACTCAAACCTGGGATTAAGAATTATATTTCTGACTGCAATCCCAAGGTATAGCACACTAGCACCTCGTAAAGACGTTCGTAAACTGGGGTGTAAATTTTACACATAATAACTTAATTACCAAAACAACTAAACTCAAATTATTTCAGATTTTATGCTGCTCGAAATCAGCTTTATTAAGGATGAGAGAGAATTTCTCAACTCGTTTGATCTTGAATATATTATTATTTCGAATTTTAGGAAGGTAACTAGAGTGATTTCATTTCTAGCTACAAAACATGTTATATACCGAAATATGTTCCAATTTCGATTGTGTGTATAGGGGGGGGGGGGGGGACTGTATGCGTGTGTGGGTGTATGTCATTACTCATTACTTATTATTCGTGTAAGAAGAAATAATTCTGTTCGTGAAGTGACCAAAAGTTGTGTGACACTCACGACATATTTTAAGGTGGTGCGATCCCACGTACTTGAATTGGTGATCAATTTGTTGATATATAATAACATTAACGTTGCTAGTGATTTTTAATATTTATTTTAATGTTTTAACTTATTAGAATGACTGATTATTTACACAAACATTGGCCCACGGCGTAATACTTTAATGAAATTCGTCACTTCTGCCAACCCCTTTCAGTATTGTTAATGAATATGGATATTTAATAAATAGATAAATGTTGAACAAGAATTTCCCATAGATACTGTCAAACATTCCCTATACATTATTTCACTAATTAAGATGAATCTGGTATTCCCCCTCAGAAAGAATCCCCACTAACCGTATGTATACAATTTTTAAATGTTTCTTTCAAGCAGTAACGAACTGACTTTAGCATTATGTTTGTTGGAAAGTTGCTTCTAAAAGCTTAAATGAAATACATTTCCGGTGTAGTCTGCAATGTTTTGATCGGCCACCCTTCTGAAGATGGACCCTCCCCCCTCAGTAGCTCCGGCGGCTTCTTGGGGTGTTCTTGCAGGGGTAGTTCCTCGTCCCTCGCAGGAGTCACCCCCCGCGATAAGATTAGCACCTCTCGGGGGGCCGCGACGAGGGTGGAATTAAGGGCAGCACGGAAACTGCCGTCCACGCGCGGGGGTGGCTTGAGATATCTCCCCCCACCCCCCGCATGCCTGTCGCACGCAACGCATGCCAAATTTCGCATTCTTAATATACGCGGGGTGAAGTCAAATTCACTAAAAGTATAGATCTCTGAATTGCTAGGGGAGAATTATAATAAAACATGTTTGGGTTTTCAATTAGCCCTAAAATGAATGCTAGGCAGAAAAACGAGTGTTTTTCTACAATCATTTCTTGTTATTTTAAATTTTTTCTCATTTCTGGGGTGGCGATATTTCTGGTCACTGTTAATACTTTCTTATGCACCTCACGTTTTAAATGTGTCTTTCTTCCCCGTTGTTCTTAATGTGTCCCCTCCTTCCCCTAACTTGTCTGCCCCATGTTTCAAATTCATAGTCGCCCCCTTTATTTACGTGCACCCATGGATGCTGAGGAATTGTTTTCGTTATGAAAACTAACGGTCGCGGTGAACAATTATGTTTCAACCGTGGATCGAGTAAGTGCATTGTGAGTTTTGGAGTCTGTATTTAGTCTCTATCTATTCCTCTAAACAAATCTTGAGTCTATTGCCATAAAAACATCCAATCGTCAATCTACAAGATAATTAATTTAAATTTTAACTGTATTTGCTTTTTTTATTGTAAGCCACGCACAAAATATTGCTACATGAAGGGTCTGAAAATATGTGTAGTTTCTAATTAGCCTTTTCTATAGTGGATACAAAGTATAGCTATAAAATAAATATCATTGATACTGTTTAAACTTAATTCTCAGGATGAATTTAATTTGAAGTAAACATGAAATAATTATAACAATTTTTCAGAGTGGGATTTAACTTAAGAACATTAAAATCTTCATAAATGGAGGGGCTGTTGCTAGTGCGAGAATTTCCAGATTTAAATCCCCGACCCCGACGAGTCTAACAGTTTTGATTGTTACACTGAGAATTCAACTCGAATACTGAAATCAATTGTATAATTGACATCACGTAAAATAAGAAATACTTATGCATATTAGAGGGTTATTTGCAATCTAACATATAACGTGATATTATAATGCTAAAAATAATTTTTTGAGACACATTATATTTTTGTATGGATATGCTAGAAGCAACTTTAATACAGAAGCAACCAAAAGCGAAAAGTAACGTAGCACTCTTAAACGTAAAACCACTAATGACTGGGTTCAATTAACTCACTGGCACACAAAATCAGTTTGTTTTTCTCTTGTTTAGGCGCCCCCTGCAAAGTATCTTAGTGACTATTTGGGTTGAAACTTCGGTGCATTTAAACCTTAATTTGGAAAAGGAATGCCAGTAGCGTTATCAATAAATCTGCTGAGAACTGGTCTTCTCCATGTAAAGGGAAACAAGTAGGAGGGTCCACGTCTTCAATTCACCCTTATCTGAAAATTCAACAAACTTAGGGGTGGAAAAAACCTCGCCTTTCTATAGCCAAATGCTACTTAACTTAAACGATGTTTGTGATCTTAAATTAAAGAGCTTGCAAACGCTATTGAAATCCTCAAAAGCTCTATAATTTCACTTGAATGTCAAGTCATATATTAAATGGTGTGAAAGATAGTAAAAATGGAGAAGAACTGCTTAGAGAGCCAGTTTATATACAATAATACTCATTCTGAGCTATTTACTTTTCAATCATCCTTATAAATGCTAGGTTTCAACACGGTAGAATTGCTTCCGTTATATATCTCAGGTAACGTCACATAAATTGCCCTGCCGCAAAGAAACGAGAAACACTGTTTGGTGTACACATTGTTTAACTATTTACAGTCAGAAGTTAGTATCTATGGAGTTGTGTAAACACAGCCAAGCAAATAGGTTGTTCCCTATCTCAAATTAAGTGCGACTGTGGCATGGTAGTTCTCTCATGCAAATACCGCCTTGTGGATGAAACAGCATCCGGCGCTGGTCCCTCATGGTTCGAGAAGGCTGTGAGATAAGCGCGAGTCAATATTGTGTCCTTGGGGATCGAGAGGCTGTCGATTGGGTCTTCCACGCCCCCCCACCACCCCTCTTCGCCACCCTTCATTACTGTCATTTACTTCAAACATGCAGAATTGGTCGTTGGGAACGGATTCCTTGGGGTGGCCTAGCCGAACAGTATTCGCTCTCTGATATCGCCTGGTTGGTGTGGGTACTGGATGCAGTAATGGGCTCACTCTGCAACACGCAACTCCACTTAGGCCCGTATTCATAGTCACATAGCAAATCCAAGGCTGCTACCTAATTGCTTATGTATGCTATATTTTCCACATAAAATACAATATACCTAGCAACCATGTTAGCTTTTATTACAATTGTCTTTTCTCCATAAATTATACATAAAGCTAGAGTAGCCTAAGCTTAAAAACCCGTATAATCATATTCATCAAAAGAAAATATCTTTTGGTAAAACCAAACTTTATGACGATGAGTTTTTTTTTTATTCAACGTTTAGACGAGGTACAGACCTGTCTTTTTCAAGACACAAAACTCAAAGCAAAAACCATAACAATTAAAACACATTTTAAAACACCCAAATATAACAAATACATAAAATACAAATTAATACAAATAGTATCCTGAAAAAGACAGTTCTATACTTCGTCGAAAAGTCGAATTAAAAATAGAAATACGGTTGGTTTTACCGAAAAATGTTTTCTTTTGATACATTTTGCAACTAACAATTTAAAAAATCAAAATGTTGTTCATAATCAAAAAGATCAAAAACCGCGTTAGTTCGTATGAAAGTCCGATGTGCACCCGACCGCCCACGAAGCGCTGTCAGTTGTCACACCTCTACCCTGTACACGTGTGACAACATCCCGTTATCTCATGTGTCCCCCACGCGTTAACTCACAATGCGTTGTATTCACACTTGGCCGAGATGGGAGATAACAACCCAAAACCTGCAGCTGCTTGCAGACAAGATCAATGCTCCAAACAAGGACTTTTTTGCTCTTTTCAGTTTTGAAGTAACCTTACTTGTAAAAAAACTGTTCCGTTTTATCGCTGTTTACAAAGATATTATCACTAGTTTTAAATTACATGGGCAATACAGGCCAATTCATTTAATTTAATTTAATTTAATTTAATTTAATCTAATTTAATTTAATTTAATTTAATTTCATTTCATTTCATTTAATTTCATTTAATTTCATTTCATTTCATTTCATTTCATTTCATTTCATTTCATTTCATTTCATTTCATTTCATTTCATTTCATTTCATTTCATTTCATTTCATTTCATTTCATTTCATTTCATTTCATTTCATTTCATTTCATTTCATTTCATTTCATTTCTTCCACCACATTTAATTGCATTTTATCCCTATTTATTTGTTATTTTGGTTATTTTCATTATTTCGCTAATTTCTTCCACCCATAAACGAGAAGTATTTCGTAACGATTCATTCGTGGGTTGACTTCCACTAATTCGTTAAAATTGTTCAAGGGGTGTATTTATATTTCGATAGAATTATCTATACTAAAGTACGTTTTCTTACAAGAATATAATTGTATAGAATGTTTCACCATCTGCATCAACTGCCGAGAAGTTACGCAGCCGATGTATCCTGTATCACCCACGTCACACATAACATACAAGAAGTGAAATAAGTTTAGATGAAGTCGAGTAATTCAAAATACATCACGATTTTTCAAGACTGCATCCAGTTATTGGTATAGTTACCTCTGAACTGTCACCTCCGCTCATGCTGTAAACATGTTTCACACTCTTTCATTCCAAACCTGTCAGTCCAAGCGCTAAACGGTCCATTCCTAGGGTTTTCTAACTTTGTTGGCCTCTCTTCAAGCATTCGTTCTGTGCATACAGACCACAGGAGATACCCTCAATGAGTCAATCTGCAATATTGTTTTCATGCAACACTTCTTTCTATACAACTTTATTGTTCTCAATAAAATAGTACAATTAATATTTTGGAAAATAATATACTTTCAGTCTATACAATAAAATATTTTTAGTTATTTCGTGCAGGTTGGAGATTGTGGTTGTTAAACGCGGGACTGTTTGTCGTCTCGTATGACGGGAAGAGCTACCTTGGCCCCCAGGGCCAAGTTGGGCCAAGTTCATCCTCTCATTCAAGTGATCTAAATCAAAAGGTGATTGGTCGTCAATGAGCCAACATAGAAAATATTCTCTGCTATGATTTAAAAAAACAGGATTGTTTCAAATTACTATTTTGAAAAATTATGCCACAATATACACTTTTCGTGTTTAAAATGATTAGCAATAACATAATCTTGAAGGCTCAACATTCTAAAGCCAAATATATTTTTTACTAAGATAATGATTGAGTAGTCAAAAAATAACACCAGCTATAATGTCCCCAAAAACTGAACTAAGTTATTTTGTACCGAATAAATCCCATCATTACATATAGATATTTCCTGACTAGCTCTCCACGTCCCCAGCTACTGTGCCAATATAACAGATAGATCCCAGTCAATGTTTGCATCTCGGTCCCACGCACGTAGCCGACACATGCGGAAGTGTACTGTCCTAATTCCTTACAAATACCTCCTTGCTTGTAAGTCTAGCTTCCGCGTTATTGTCTTGAGTTTGTCCCACACTGCTCCGTCGTGTTGCCTGCGACAACTAAGGGTTGAATTAGGGGCGAGACACATTTTTTAACGTCCTTAAAAAAGAATTGGCGAAGCAAGGAAAGGGTTGACGTCTACGAACGATGCCGCGAGGGGTGGTTGGGGGGTAGGGAGGAGGGGGGGGGGGGGGTGCAGAGAGATAGTAGCTTGCGCACTGAAAAGATCTTACGTTTCCTGGTGTGCTCTATTCAAAAAAGGGTGAGAAAAAATTATTAAGGGTAGAATAGTAAAGGGTTGTCTAAAAAGCGTATTTGAATAGATGGGAATTTTTTAGGGGTGGTTCCGTGGGGTGGATGCGTTTGTGACTATGCAAAGTTTTTTGTGTTGTGTTCTGTTGTATTTGGATGTGTTTTGCATTTACTATACCTAAGGTCATTCTTTCTTGCGAGCGAAATTTGAGTTTTTACGCCTGGCTGTTATAGTGTTTGACGAAAATAATACATGCAATCACTATAGAAAAGAATATATTATTTTTAAACCGACAAACTATGCTTGGGGCTGGTAACAGAATCGACAAAACAGAAGAAAGGGGATATTTGTTGCTAATAAGGCAATTTTTGGTATTACAATTGGGTGGGACATAAAAAGAGTATGAAGAACAGCAGACGATTTTTTGCCAGATTATAATATATAAAAGGATATTTATCAACTATCGCAATAAGACATTCATACCTTTTGTATCATATCACATTCATTGTATTGTTTCAATGAATTATCATATACTTTAACATAAAAAAATAAAGCGCAGTGCTTAAATGTGTTAATTTTTCGTTATCAACCTAACTAAATCGTAATTGCAGTGTCCATAGAAAACGGTGACTGGTCCATTGTTACAGGAATACCTCGGTTGGATTTTAGACATAACCTCAACTAATTAATTAATAACAAAATATTAATCAACGATAGTCGTTCCAAAACAAGCCATTCAGTCCTCATCTAGGGCCTGATTCTGAAACAAAACATTATATTATACACCTCATCATAGCTATTGATTAGAAGTTTTGTTTGCTTCCTCAACTGAAACATTTCCTCTTTGAATATTAGGAGTTATAACTGAATGTATATTTTCGTAGAGTAAATATCCATGGCAACGTCATCTGCGTTCACAGTTAGATAAACTGAATTCGTTATTATGCACGCACACACGCACATATGAGAGAAGAATATCTGTAAAGGGTTAGAAAAGGAGGAACATGTCTGATAGTAATGTTTGGGTTTGGAGTTACCCCCCTCCCCCTTCCCCTTCCACCAAGTTTTGAATGAATAATAGGCTAACGATGATAGGCAGACACCATGGTCCAATATTAAAATAGATCGTCAGAACCAACAATGATGTTGCCTGCATCCCTTTATGCTAAAAAGCATCCCTTAAACCCTTTTATAGGATGTGATTGCGGTCCAGACCTCATGGGTAGGGGTCCCGTGTGACATGGGTGGCTTTGTAGACTCGAAGAAATCGCCGAGGATGCGTGTGGCTCGTAGCAAGGTCGGTAAAGTAGTAGAACTCAGTACTACTATTACTTTACCGACCTTGGGCTCGTAGGTTTGGCTCAAGATTAGCTTGGAGGGCTATTGTGACGTTGTAGCCTCGAAGAAGTCGCCGAGGATGTGTGTTTCGTAGGTTGGGGCCCAAGGTCATCGCAGTGGGGTCTCTTGTGACGTTGTAACCTGGAATAAGTCGCCGAGGATGTGTGTGTTCGTAGGTTGGGGCCCAAGGTCATCTCAGGGGGGTCTCTTGTGACGTTGTAGCCTCGAAGAAGTCGCCGAGGATGTGTGTGTTCGTAGGTTGGGGCCCAAGGTCATCTCAGGGGGGTCTCTTGTGACGTTGTAGCCTCGAAGAAGTCGCCGAGGATGTGTGTGTTCGTAGGTTGGGGCCCAAGGTCATCTCAGGGGGGTCTCTTGTGACGTTGTAGCCTCGAAGAAGTCGCCGAGGATGTGTGTGTTCGTAGGTTGGGGCCCAAGGTCATCTCAGGGGGGTCTCTTGTGACGTTGTAGCCTCGAAGAAGTCGCCGAGGATGTGTGTGTTCGTAGGTTGGGGCCCAAGGTCATCTCAGGGGGGTCTCTTGTGACGTTGTAGCCTCGAAGAAGTCGCCGAGGATGTGTGTGTTCGTAGGTTGGGGCCCAAGGTCATCTCAGGGGGGTCTCTTGTGACGTTGTAGCCTCGAAGAAGTCGCCGAGGATGTGTGTGTTTCGTAGGTTGGGACCCAAGGTCAAGGTCGAAGAAGTCACCGAGAAGTGTGTGCCTCGTGGAGTGTTCACCTCTCTGGTAAGTTACACAAGAATCTCCAAAAGTCACATCTGACCATCTCGAGAGTCTAGTGAGGCATTATGTTTAATATTATTAGTATTTGTTTTTAGTACCGCATCCAGGATCGTATATGGGAATAATAATTTTTCGTAGGAATACCTGTTACATAGAATGCACACCACCTCTACCTAATGTGACCCTTTTCAAGTGAAAACTATGTATGTTACGCCATAACGTACTCCTAATAACACCCTAACAGTTAGGGTATATTTATGGTTGGAAAATAATGGCCGAAGGCTGTTATTATGACCAGTGGCGGCTCGTAACATCCAAACTGCAGGGGGCACAACGTAATTTCCCCCCCCCCCCCCCCCCCCACCCACCCAACACTCAAAAAGTAGAATTTTACGCAAAGGAAATGTAAGAACGACACGTTACTCACCTATCGGTAGTGGGTAGATAAAACCATTCTTCTGTTTTTGTCTCGAGCAAACCTCTCGATTACGACGTTGTTGAAGTCGGGAATCGTACTTATAAGTTTTTTCAAACTAAGATGAGGTACTGGACGTCCCAGTTTTTTAATATCTAGTTTTTTATCGTAACTAATTTGATGTTCACAACTTAGAATATGCGCCACAGAATTCATATTTACAAAAACACAACAATATTACAAACAGATAATGTACAAATGCGAACACGGCAGTAACACAGCTCACTCGCACGATAGCCGAATACCTACTGACATGACAATACTGTGACAACAACACACTTCGCCAGTAATTTAGTTTTAAAACATCATAAATGACCATTTTCTAGTTGGACCACTCCTTGTTGTGTATCCGATTATTGAATGAAAGCTGAGTGCCATGTCTTTCTAACCAGGTACACTTGTAAACTAAAAAAAGGAGCCTTTGATTTTAAGTAACATTTTCTATCATTTGACTCCCTATTAAGTCCGTGCCGAGGTCTATATTATCGTTCTTGGTGTTTACTCAGAAAAGGTCATCTGCCTGCAGGGTTGGGTTTATTTCTCTCTCATCTTCGGTGTCGGTGGTGGCTACGCGTTAGATGTGCCCCCTGCCAATGTATTTCGTCCATAAGGGTCTAGCTCCAAATAGTGCCTGGGGGTCTGAACTGTTGAAATACGAGGGCACAACGCTGTTTAGCCTGGACAGTGGACACTGCAGAATCGTAGCTGGCGCAAGCAATGAAATTACTTCTACGACCAATATTCTCCCAAATATAAACAAAGTGCACCAAAAAATGAATATATCTTCAGCGAAACTTAAATTTGAAAGTTGCCACAACAACGTATTTGATGTACCAAATAATAACTTATAATTAAAGATATTATGACCATCCCAGCATTCGCGCCTTTAAGACTGAGGTAAACATTGAAAAAACCTTCAGTCAGGCTTGCCGGTGGCCGGAATCGAACCGGCAACCTCCATAATCATATTGGGAAGGGCTTTGCCGGGTGAATTTATAGATTGGTGAATTGAAGACAGGTGTCTGGATAATCACTATCACGTTTATGTAGTTAAAAACTACTTTTTACGTTACGGTTGGAGTGCATGAAAGTACAATAGTGAAACCTTACAATCACAATCTTAATAATCTGCATATAATAGGCATCGTTTTATGTCGTTTCTAGATTCATGTTATGATTAAGAAAACATGTTAACAACATTTACCATTCAGCAACTCTAAAACGCCTGAAACAGCCTATATAGCCAGATTATTATTTTCGCAAAAGTGTAAAATGTATTCGCTCATATATTTATGTTCATGTAAATAATACATTTGGACATGCTTACAATAAAGACAAACTGTTCATGAAAACTTAAAATGAGTAATAGGAATTTCAATCAAGTATAATGGCAGTAACGTAAAGAATCATTACAGAATTACTATGAACGAAGTCATTGAGATAGCAAAAGTAAAAATAATAAAATATTACATATGTCTAATTGATTAACATTTTCTTGGAGTGAATCTAACTATACGGACACGACGAGGCGTAACACTGCGTAGCGAGGGTCATTGCACACTGTAGTATTACTCATATCTCTCAGACAAAGTACTGTAACAGAATTGAGCCCATCAACCATCCCCACAGACGTCAACATAATTAAATACTTCCATGACAGATATATGACCCAAGTGTCAATATAACAATATCAACTCGTTTATCATACATTCGTATTCGTTGGAAGCAGTGACGTACTAAGGAATATATTTCGTCGGGAGCTGCCCAGAGTAGAACATAACTGTAAAAAAGTGCTCAACAACCGACACAATGGGGATGCCCACACAATTACGCGCAGGCAATTTTTTATAAATCTGTATCTTTTAATGTGTTTTTGGAGAAGGTATGGTGCTTTGCTGAACAGGATGTGGGTAACAAAGGCGCCAATACGATTTCAAAATCTGATCGTTCTGATTTCAACTATCACTATTATATAAAATTACAAAATTGTTACAAGTTATACAATTTCACCTGTATAGAATTGTTTCCTGACTAAGCAAATAGAGAAATAAATATATGAATCTGCTTAATTTTTTGCGTAAATTTAGATGGTTAGTCTTACATATACGTATAATTAAAGCTGGGATTTCGGGGGAGGGGAGGCTCCAGATCCCCCCCTCCCCCTCTGTATACGCCACTGGTTGGAAGGTACGCATCATTGTCGCATACACCAGGCTGTTGAATGCTGCTTGTAGACTGTAGAGTGTAGTGTTCGTCCTCTACTGTCAAAAGCCTTTCCCTTTTTAACTTGGCCAATTGAGCCAAATAGCTCTCTGCGAAGTGGCTCGTACAGTTCTAACGCCGGCGTTTGTTTTCCCTCGCGTTCAAGCAAATATTTTCACTCCAGTATGTTGAAGTGTTTTATAATAAGGCTCTCTCGTATGTGTCGACTGTTTTGTTAGACGCCGGCGTCGAAATGTGTAAGGGGCGTCGCGACGCTTACTGCTCGTTGGGAGCAACAATCCGACGTCTTGAACCTTTGCTGCATGGCATTAGCTGCACACGCACACGCACACGCACACGCACACGCACACGCACACGCACACGCACACGCACACGCATAACGTTCGCGACAGTAGGTGTCTTGGTTTGTTGGCAAGCTAAAAATGTTTAGGCTTATCTAAGCCTATAAATCGACCAAAAAAACTCAATTCATGCATCTTCATAAAAATCTTGCCGAATGCAAGCTAACATTCTTGTTTTTCAACGGAGTGTGTAACTTCTTTAGTTGTTATCGGAGTCTTAACAAATGAACGAATTGTGCTTATTGGAGCCTGAAACGCTCAAAAACACTTGTTTTGTGCAGTTTGGTAGAAACCTCTATGAATCCCAGCCATAATCAAGTTTCCTCTCAAAATTGGAAGCCTAAACATTTTAAGCCATTTTAGCATTTAAGCTATTTTAGCATAAAATGTTTAGGTAAGAAAATATACTTAAGGCATCAATCAAGGAGGGGAATTATGATTATTATAGATAATACAAACTAGAGTAATACAAAACTAGGTAACTGAAATTCAAATGATTAACTGCAAGAAAGTTAGACATATACTTGAAATAGGGAGAGCGATATTATCGTCGTTAGACGTGATATATCCCAGTATGTATTCCCTGTATTATATAGTGCTCATATCGGAGTCTTCATATTGTATTCCTGCAGGCTACTTCCTTATCTTCTAATATATTTCTGGTAATCTTCTTCCCCCCCAGTGGATGAGCCGTGCACAGGTTGAGGTTGTATAGTAGGTATAGAAAACACTGTTCCTGCATTTCAAGTTTGAACCTCGCCTCGCTGAGTATGGACTTATTATATAGCATTTTTAATCTTTTACAACCCACTCTTTGTATTTTCGTAGGTTCCTTAACTTTTCAAGATTTCTATCTGTCTGATCTTCTATCTGTCTATCTGTACCTATCTGTGATTATAATATAAACATATTGACTTATATATTTCTTGAATGAAGAACCACTTAATAGAGCTAACAGGGAAAGAAGAAGATTGTGCTACAATTTGTGTAGAGTAGAGAATGGAGGATAATGGATATACGTTGCAATGAATAATATGTAGAAATGAAAAAAGTGCGGAAAAGAGGAAAAAAGAGGTCAAACCGATCCACAGATTGATAACATGAAAAAGAAACGATATATTTGTATATATGCCTACATGACTTACTTACAACCACTATATTCCAGTCTTTAAATGTATCTTCCCTGTAAAAAGCGCGGAAAAGAGGAAAAAATGGAGAGTTTTTTCAAACCAATTCACAGATTTGTTGTTTCCAGGTATTGACATTTTTTACAAATACATGTTACAGCATGGAGACTAGCCCCCAAAGAGCCTAATCTCGCTATAAGGGGCTTTTACATTACAGTTGTCTATAATGGACGGTAATTGAAACTGAAAGTAGTAATAATAGGTAATGGATTTGAAATCATTGATAACAACACGTCGGAAAGAAAAAAATCTACGTATTACAACTTTACCTGTTGTTACATTTGATTTTCTTTTTACAAGTTACAGTCCTTGAAACGTATCTTCCCCGTAAGTTCCCTTCCTTGGAGTTCTTGTATAAAAGTTACCTGCTTGTAAGCACAGCACACAGTTCCTGCGCTAGGCCGAGCACAAGCTAAGCATGCAGCAAGTAAAGCAGTATTTGCTCTGCGCACGGGGCGGCCCAGGCCCACCACTCTTGTTAGCTCATGTTTGCTTTAGCTAACGATCTCGGCCCTCTTGGAAGTTGAAACACAAACTGGATATATCTCACCCGTCCAATAACTCGAGACATATTCACGTAGGCCACATGTTGGCACATCGCTTCGCTATACATTCTACTACGCTAAAACTTTTCACAGTTTGCAGTTTTATCTAGGAACAAGTCTATAAATAGCACATTTATCTTCCTTCAGTAGTGATAGAACTTTGTCAGAAAGAACGTTTCGAAAAATATTTAGTGTTTTGTTCCAATCTTGCTAACATCTGTGTGAGATGTAAACGCATAGAGCGACTCACCCAGTAGTGCATTCTGGCTGTAAACGTCAACAACCTCCACATGGTGTCAACTATCAACTCATTCTTGAGTTAACTTATTTGTATGAAAATAATAAACAACACTCTAAGGGCCGATCTTACAATCTCCTAATAAGAAAGTTATTTGTAGCAATTAAGCTATTTGGAGGATTTCAAGGGTTTAGATTGGTCGTTGCCATGGAGAAAACAAGCTATTCGACGAATAAGTCGTTATTGGGACATTGTAAGACTGGACCTAAGTCAAAGTGTTTTATACTTTTAACGAATGCGGTCCCATGTAGTTTGGGGTATTCTGGACCGGTAGAGAACGTGAATTTTAATTGATAGGTAATGAAAAAGAAAACATTATAGAGACCGGTTGTAAACAAATTTACGGACTGAAAACATTAAAAACGTAACTAAACTTACAACACAACGGTTTTTGTTTTCATTACCAGAAAGTTATTTTCCGATTTGGTGTGTGTGTGGGGGGGGGAGGGGGGGGGGGGAGAGATAACTGGTGTTTTTAAAGTCTATTTCAAAATTACGTGAATAGTGTATGTTGAATTATGAAGCAAAACTCAAATTCCAGTCTAAAATCGGCTCCAATGATGGTCTCGTCATGTCGTTGACGTAGTGCACGGCGCCGCCCCTCGGCCCCCTACCTCCCCCACCCCCACCCCCGGCGACGTAAGACAAAGACGATACACGCTCAGCGCCAGCTTGAGATTCAATATCACCTCAGAGGCCCAGCCACGGGATCAATAACACATCAGGCAAGCTACACCTAATACATTTGCTGATTAGCATAATGTTATGGGGTTCGAGGTTTTCTTGCATGGGGGCAAGTGCGATGCGGTTTTGTCAAGGCATCCATCCAATATATACTGCGTAATCTACATAGCCTCAACATTCTTTGGCATGCAAGTAAGGAGATTAATTGAGAGGATGATGCATTACAACCGGTACAAGGAAAACATCAACCTATGAAGTTATCATAAGAAAACAATGTTAGTCTTAGTGACAACTAGATTTTTAAATTTAATTGATTTGATTTTAATTTAATTCAGAGCGCCTTTTGATACTGGAACTCTTCAGACAGATGGTGGACACTAAACATCAGTCTGGGCACAGAATAATAAGCGAGACACATGAAAACATTGATAGCTAGAAGGGCTAAACAATTGGTTATTCACAATGAGATGTGATCTAAAATAACTTAAACGAATGACGTGTTTCAACCTTCTGGGACTCCTCAGGTAGATAGGATACACTTAGGAATCATCGTGTACAAATAAGGTACAAAATGAATTAATCAAAATTATTGAAGCAATCAGGAGTATGATACAAAATGTAATTACACTAAATTGGCAGGAAGTCATTCCATGAGTCCTATCAACTTTATACGGACAAAAAGGAAAACACATTTCGAAATGTATGAAAGCAACTATAGACGATGAACAAACTTGTGTTGTACTTCATTTGTTCTTTGTATGAATGTACAATGTACACCACTCTATTGGGGAACGGCTCTGAGTTGACAAGCAAAACTCTATTTCGACAGTCCTGGGTTTGACTCCCAACACTGGCAATCGGAAAGAGGTGTTTTAAATGGTTATCTCAATCCTATTATGTGTATACCGGGATGCAGTCCACTATTTCGGAGGTCGTAGGTTTGATTCCCAGCACTGGCAATCGGGAAGAGGTGTTTTCAACGTTTTTCTCAATCCTAATGCCAATACTGGGATTTAGTAACCACAATTCCAACTATCTCACTATCCTGCTAACTTCAGTCTTTATTGAATGTGGAGACAACGGTAAGAGAATGTTTTCTGTAGAACATCCAGCTCGAACGTTTTTCCCACCGCTTGTGAAATCTTTTCGTGTGAGTGAGCGAGCGCTCGGAGCAGCAGCCCGCGGTATAATTTGCATGGGCGCTCTGCTCTGCTGTGCTGTGGTGGCTAGGTCGTCCTGTACCGACCCTTTCCAGCTCCACTCGGCTTCTGTTGACGAAATTATTCCTCCGACCAATCAGACGCGAGAGAATGGGGTGAGAGAGAGAGACAATGTAGCAGGAAATCTCCATACGCGTGTGAGAGAGAGGGATGAAGGAAGGGGATCGGGGGAAGAGATTCGTAGGCTCAAAACATGACCGAAACAAGAAATGCAAGCAATTAGGTTGGTGCTATGTTTTTTGTGTGTCAACAACCAACAACGTAGTAGGATGTGTTGATGCGCAAGAATCTTATTTACCTTGGTAAAACATTAAGGTAACATGCTGTGAAATTAATTATGCTAAGCGGTTTTTCATAATGTATTTCCATGCTGTGATATTAGTTCGGTATTTGGAAGAAATTCATGTAAATCCCTCTGGGACAAAATGCGGTATAGTTTATCGTTAACGTCATTATCGGGATTAGTAATTAATTGCCATGTAAAGGTACGAAATTATATCAATTTTAAATGACGATTTTATTTAAAAATGTATACACATTTATAATGTAGCAGAGCATTATGTTATTAGATTAGAAGTGTCACTGTACTTTAGTGTACATCTGACAGTGGACTAGAACCAATACATTTCGTATTACAACAGCATTTCCTATAGATAACTAATGAAATAAAAAAACAATATTCCTCCATGTAAACATGCTCAATAATTTATAGGTTTATTCGTTGTGAGAAGATAACAACAATAATATATAGTTTAATAGTAGTTTACTCTTTAACACGTTGTTACGTCAATATACCGAAAGTTCTAGTTACGATTTAACATTGAGTTCAACTTTACAATACAAAACATCAATATCGCACATGATAACTGATCACAATCTTACACGTCACTTGAGCGAAGGGTACCTCTACGTCAAAAACCGCAGAAAAGTTTCATTTTTATATTATATCTCAAGAATGGACAACGAAATAAAAACTCTGAATCAACAGCGCACTGTGGTTTGGTAAGACTGAATGCTCTAAATTGTGTCTTACATTATAATCAGCATGGTTTTTATTTCCGTTTAATTTTATTACTAATAATTATCGATTTAGTCATCAAAATAACTACGCTAATGGGTATAATTTTCATTCAGTCTGTAGGGCTTACCAAAATACAGTGCGCTATTGATAAGATATTCTATTTCGAGTAGCATTCTTGAGATATTAAAAAATTAAAACTTTCTGTGGTTTTTGATGTAGAAGTACCTTTCGCTCTTAAGCAAGTCTATAGGCCTACTATTTATAGTCGGCTGTCGGACACATTATTGATATATTATCACTGTGTCAAAAGTTTGGTGTGCATTTAATTCCATTCTCAAAATTAGATGCACACGTCTTCTTCCAATTTAGGCTAACGTAAATGCCGTTTGAAAAAAGGTATATTCCACATTAAGCTGCCGCGCCCTTAAAAAAGCAAAATACATCATAAATTGTGTAATACTCCTTCAGGTATGACAAATTACACAGACGCGATATTTTAAAATGTCGTGAATGTATTTCCGTCTGCGTTTCGAAAATTTTTAAATACAAAGAAAAGTAAAAACTTTTTCAAGAATTATTTGAAAGTGAAAATTTCGTCGGCAAAATTAGGGTTTTCAAACAAGATATAGGTGCAGTGTACGGGGAAATATTTGATTAATAGAACATAGCCATCTACATATTTATAGACTTGACATTTTAGTTCCTATACTAACGTTGCAAACGCCGCCTTTGAATTTCTATTTCCTATTAATTTCGAATGATTTATGTGGTTTTCGGGGGTTGAAATACGATAGTCAAGGTGTTTTTTCTTTTTCACGTCGAGGGGGGAACCGTGAAAGGGTTTGAGTCGTGAATAAAAATGGCGTCAGGCCATCCTTCAAGCTAACAATGTTTCCGCTTCATCGGAGAATCACATTGAACATCAGTTTTCGAATATGTTTTGAATTTTTGAGACTTGAGTGGAGCTGAATGGGATTCCAAAGATAACATTGGCACTGATGGAAGCTGGATGGTATTCAAATGTTTGCTTAGAGGAGGAATGTCGTATTTCACCGCTTCGATGATTGGTATATTAATGATGCATGGCTTTCACAACGGATTCGAACAACGGACCCAAGTCTCATCGAACATGCGTGATTAATAATTTAAAATTTTATATTGAAATTTGTATAGTTATCTTCGAAACTAGTTTCCCACCTTTAGTCAATAACATACGGTATCCTCTTCTACGGTATCTACATTAATGTTCTGTTTTTATATTTCCTGGAATTCAAATTTATGTCTTATTTCTAGGTTCTATCGGGAAATCTATAATTTGTATTCCTCTCAAGGTCTCTTCTTCGAGTGTTGGCAATTTATCTATAGGCCATAGTGCCATAGATAATAAACATTCTTAGAAGGTCCCATGTTCCCAAAAACAACGCGCAAGTATTGAATAAAATAATTTACCACATATGCTAAGGTTTAGGTATACGTGATTGAAACAATGTGTTAATTTACAATTTCATATGTCACAAAGCCATCCAAGCACTTTCATGAACTTGCTGCTCGTCTTTTATGCAATATTGCTTTCCAATAATACTTTCTTTATACTGTATATATATATATACAAATTCAACATTCTTCCACTGTAATTATTTAATAACTATAAATAATTTTCAACTATGTTGGCTTGAGGGGTGGTGGACTGGTAGCCCACTTTTGTCTGGAATATGAAACTTTCAATGACTCAGCTTCGCCAGTCTCAACGTTTCATCCTCATCTTTCTCCTGCTTCCCATCAATTCCTTCCACTCTTTTCTGTCCTCGCACTGCTTCTCTTGTTTCACTGCTCTCAAGTTCCGCTTCACTCTGTAACATCTCCTTTTATCAAGCTTCTCCTCTTCTCTCTTGCTCTTCTTAACCCTTTTGCTGATTCCGTGATTCGTATTCTCGTCATGGGGTTCCTCTCCATTGCCATTCTCCTCATATGAGCAAACCACCATAAACGTTCTCGGAGGTTAAAGCTCTATCTCTCCATTCCTAGTTTTTCTTCTTATCTTTACCGTTTTTGTTATTCTCTTTACACTTCTTACTCATTGTTGCTTCTGTCCATCTATAGTTATGATATATACAAATTACAAAAGTAATACAGGCCTTTTTGAATCAAGAATAATCGGAACCAGATTTAGTAGGACATAATAATTAATGTTAAACGATTTCAAACTTAAAACATCCTAAAATACTAAAATAAACACTAAACTTAGTGTGCAACACTTCTGACAACAGCAGTGTGACGTCAGAAGCTACAAGACGGTAAAAATTAAGAGATTACTGAGAAACACATTGGCCGACACAAAGTACTCTTGCATTTGTTACTTTTCCAAGTATTTGTCACAACGCTTGGACGTTTTTTATTTTCTCGTTAGTCGCCCTTTATAAACAAGCATTGAAATGCACACAGAAGCAACTTTTCTTACTTAGCATCTTTAAAACACAATTTCTCAAACCCGTTCCTACTCTTTCTAAAAATAAACACTTTGTCAGTCAGCCAGCCCCAAACAAATTATCCTGAAAACAGTTAATCAACTAGAAAATGAGTTGATTGAAATTCTCCGTATGACTTCAACTCGCTCGTCCACTCGAGCGGGTCAGTAGGGGAGTGAGGGGTCAAGGGTCGGGGGGAGGGGAGGGGGGACGTGGCCAGTCTGCCCCCACCCCTTGTTAGTTTCCTATTACTTGTGGGGCACACGAGCCGTAACCCTTAACCCTTCCAGGTACCTGCGAGAGGCAGCCCCTAAACACAGCTGCCGCGCGTACAGGGGTGACTTCCTCTTCCGCTATCCAGCCTATACTCGGCGACCAACGGGCTCGGCTCTGCCTGCCCACTAATTAACGTTAACAGCATTCACACACGTTCAGGCCTAGAAAGAGAGAAATTATTAATGTCTTGTTGAATCGGGGTGAAATTATGGATATAGAAAAGGGTAGCGAAATTAATTCTATATATATAAAAAATAAAAAATTAAATACTAGAGCCGGTATTAAATCCAGGATAATATATTTTATGTTTTAAGCCGTATATTATCAAGAACGCAGCAAGTCGGGGTTTCTAATTATGTTTATTGGATTATCTGAAAGTTAAAAAGTTATGGTTGTAAGGGAATTCCTGCATTATATAAGTTGAGTATAAATATTACTTCAAAATATGTAACATAAAATATTAATTATTATTTATTACTATAAGGTTTTGAAAACTTAAATATATGGCAACACGATTTTGTTACAAGACCTAACGTTTATTGATCGAAGAGTTAACTTTGGGTGGAATAGAATGACGCAAATAGAACAAAATTGTCACATAGAAAAAAATTACAACTTATTGTCTAAAAGAATGCTTGCAGTTTAATTAAAAGAGAGCTAGGCCTGCATGAAACAATTATGAATTACTAAACTCAATTTAAAGCAAATTTTGTATTATGATAAACTTAACAGGGAAGGATACCTCTAAGTCAAAACACCGCACAATATTTTCATTTTAAAATTATATCTCAAGAATGGATTTCGAAATCGAAAATCTGAATCAACAGCGCTCTGTGATTTGGTAAGTCCTACATACTGAATGCTCTAAGTTGTCTCATCTCTTACATTTTAATCAGTATGGTTTTTATTTTTAATTAATTTTATTACTACTACGCTAATGGTTATAATAATTAATTCAGTATGTATAGGGCATACAAAACACAGTGCGCTGTTGATTCAGATTTTCGACTTCGATTAGCATTTTGAGTCATAATAAAAAAATGAAAATTTTCTTCGATTTTGACGTAGGTGTATTCTTGGTTCTGATTTTTCTTGGGTGCCTGATTGTCAGGATGCTGCAGATGTGAGCCCGTCACCCTCTCCTGACCAATACACGACCGCTGGGCAGCGGCTGAGCCAATGGCCCTCGACGTGACAAAGCGCCGTTGAGTGGTCAGGGGTGCGCGCCGCACACGAGGGGCCCATGACCACCCCAACGCCCACAAGCCCCGCCCACCAGGCGCCATTTCTAATATCCATTTCGCGATGTTGTAAACTACGGCAAACGGACAGTTTCATAACTCGATTGTGTTCAATACGGGAGGAAGTATTTTTGAATCATGTTCGAGTGAATTACTCCACGCAGTTCATATGACGCATCACCCCCTTTGTAAAAAAAAACGATCTTTAGGGTCTTCATTCCTTTTGTTCGCACCGTGTAGACTTTGGATAGAATAGGTTGGTTCTAAGTATCTCTGCCTGTCTTATGAGTTGATGATTCTTGTTGCTTTGAGTTTCTATTTCGATTCAGTTCGAAAGGGTAGATTATAATATGTAAACCTGAACAGCCACAAACCTATGTTTGTTGGTTCAGGTAATTTCCGCATGATCAAGAAAAAAATCCAAATGTGTAATGTACAAAAAGAGGAAAATAAATAAATAAATAAAATAAATAAATGCATTTTTGTAATTGTGCTATTTGAGGCGACCCCATAGACGGGATAAATTTATTTCGTTCGGTGTTGTTATTGTTTCGTTGTAAATTATATTTGTATTAATTGTTCTCCTTTGTAAATCAGTTGTGTAGTGAATGTAGGATAATAAATATCAGTCAACTAGAACAATTAGGTTGTAAAAGGTTTTGATCATGTAATGGTATAGTTTGTAGGGGAGTATGATAGTATGAAAAACCTGAATATGAAACTCCCTGTTTATAGCGGCGCTTCTATAGCGGCGAGGCTCTAATCTCAATCCTCCTCCTGCAACACTAAAATGTTAAAACAAAAAATGTAAAATGTAGCCGCTATACATTGTGGAACGGGTTGCGACAACCCAGACATCTAAAGATTCTTGAATCCTGTCTGGTTCATTCCACCATTTTTCTATTTTTCACCAGAATGCTTTGAAGACGCGGATGACGAAGGCGTCATGGAGTTCGTTCACTGAGTCTGATCGATCGACGAAGGGATGATGATGATGTTTGGGGTTTTACGTCCCATATTTTTACAACGAGGCTAATCGAGACGATGAGTGGGTGATTATGAGGGTGAAAAAACGCCACATGACATCCATGTCCAAGCCAGGATTCGAACCTGGAACGCGGAGACCGCGTTTTAATAGACCAACGCCTAATCGACCTCGGCCAATTGAAGCGAGTTCTGCCCATCCGAAATGTAGTGTAAAAATAACATTTTCACCCAAATGAATGAATGAATTAACTGAATCGTTAAAAACTGCCAGTAGGAAATGGTCCTGTATTCTCTTACGTAAAGTAACCGCATACCTTTGTAAATTACGTCTAGTCCATTGTTTTGTTTTTATTGCATTGGTACCTCACTTCCGGTTCGCTGTGTTCCGTGCGCTCGTGACGAATACCACTTCCGTCCGGTTCTGCGCAGAGTTGCCTAGTCTGGTATTGTTTTAATTAAAATAATTCCTTCGCACTTTCCTTCTTCCGACAAGCCAACCCTTTATATTCCTCCCCATTGTCCTTACTTTGTGACGGAGGTCTTTGTCTTAGCGCCATTTGTTCCCTAAGCCTTTTATCCTTTGTTGTGTATACAACATTCCGTGCATGAAGGGTACCCTACCCAGCTTGAGCTTTCATTAGACTATTTGTTTTTTGCCTTGTAATAAACGTCAACAAAAATTAATATTCGCGGAGTCACCTTAATAGAGCGGGAGAACTGGTGACTTGGGAATACACGTACATGCACACGCATGAACGCTTAGACATTATATCCATCCTTGCAGTGATTTTCATAGTTTTCCAGTTTTCCAGCGATACGAAGAGTAATGCTAGGAATACAAAAAATCCACAGTTTGGTTTGGAGGAAAAATGAGTAATGATACATTTAATTGGTTTTAAGTAGTCAGATTTGTCAAACAGAGGCGTACTTGACGTTTGTGTCCGTACATGTAAACACTGCTCTTTACCGAGTTTATGTAAAGTCATTCCACAGCAACTTTTGGATGCTGACGTCATAGATCGTCAGCATCCACAAGGTTACTGTGGAATGACTTTATAATAACAGAAATTACATAGTATAGTTGTCCCAAGACTACCTTACGGATGCTTTCGTTACAGGCGACGGACTCGTAGCCAATCAGCGGTCACTATATGCGCGGGTGTGTCTCAGGCGGTTCACTGGTTGACTACGAGCGTTGAGTAATATAGGGTAGAGGGCAGAGGCCCCACTCCATCGGCAGTTTGTCTACCGCCTTTTACTGCCCAAAATGCTTTAGTCAGGTAGTAGAAGTTCGCCAAGCGACGCGATGACGGAGCCTGATTGGTCGGCTACTTTACCGAAGATATACGAAGACAGCCGAAAACTCCGTCATCGCGTCGCTTGGCGAACTTCTACTACCCGACGGGCCGACTAAAGTATGTTGGGCAGCATAAGGCGGTAGACAAACTGCCGATTGCGTTGCGACTTTACCCTATATTACTCACTCAACGCTACGAGTGCCTTTCCTGTGACGAAAGCATAGTATTGGGCCAGGTATAATGAACGTCACAACATAATGATCATTTCACATATCTTACCGCGTGGTACAGCTCCATTCGCCAGACTTGTTCCATTGCAACATTGATAAAGACAACCGTTGTTCCTTACACGTTCATGTTGTAGACATATTTCATGTGTTTGTGTTTTAAAAGAACCCGTGATAATATGTAAAAATGTCGTCTAGGTTATTTCTCTTGACACAGAGAATATTGTCGTAGCAGGGCAAGTTTGTGAGTATAACACAACAATATTATTCACTTATTCTCGCGTTTGCCGAGATGGGGGAGGGGCGGGGGGGATGTCTAGTTGGCAGTCTTGGCATGTCGCCCTATTCCAGAAACAAACGGTGGGACGGGGAGAAAATATCTTGAATATATTATTTTTTTTATACAACCAACTTTTCATTGCGGAAGTTAGGGACAATTTTCTTGACATGTTTGTGAAGAAATATTTGTCGGGGAGAGCGTAACGATGTATGTCTTCTTAACTTCTGTAATGCTACGTTAGAGAATGAGACTGTTGATCCATATACTCGTTAGAGAATATTATCAAAGATTGCATCGTATTTAGCGCTTCATGTTATTGTCAGCTAATTAAGAAAATGTCTTAAGGTCTTAATGTCTTAATGGTGGTATGAAATAAAAAATAATTACCTTGCTTTTATTTTCTATTTATAATTTTGATTTATTTTATCAATCCGTGGATTGGTTTGAAATAACTGTGAATTTTTTCTATCCCTTCTTTTCTTCTATCATTTAATTAAATTAACAATATATCCACCAACAGTAGACTTTATAAAAACGAAACAGGTCCACCGTCCAATAGTAATCCTCGGTGAAATAATTGAAATAGAGAAAATGATAGTTTTGCCAAATAATAAATTAGGCTATAAACTAAAATGTATAATATTGACACCATTAGAAAAAATACAACCACCACGATTGTAGTTTTCTCACTTGGACAGGATAGTGTATCTTTATTTGAATATAAATCACATTTTAAATACTGTACTAAAGTATGTTCGTAATTGCACTCCACACATTCGAAAGTCTACATATATAGTATATACGTAATAACTTATTTCCACATATTTATTACACATTTATCGTTGCACCAATATAGGAGATCTGATCGTATTAGATGAAATGTTACATGTTACTTACATGGTGTATAGATACATTTAAATTTTTAAACACGCTGAAAACAACATTATTTACAAAAATATATTTTTTATTCCGTGAAAACTTGTAAATTAGGAACCGTTCTGTATTCTCAATACAAAATGCATGAATGCTCAATACAATCATTTACAAAATACAAATTCATGCATTTGCTGTAGCAGCGCTACATCAATAACATAATAATACAATTTTTCTTCCACATCATGTTTTCATACTATAGAACATTTCTAATTGTATGTTTGAAAATGTGCTTCATTTTCACGGTTTTCCTCCAACACCTGACAGTGACGCCACATCGTGTTGTTTGGGTACCGAGCATGTCGAGACAAGCGACAACCGCGGACGATGATACATTGTTGCCAAGTCTCTGTGCGAATATTAATTACCCGCCCTCGTCATCTGGTTCCAAAACTCGTCGGTTCCAACAATTAATCACCAAACTGCGTGAATTATAAATTTCAATAATGTGGTGATTCATCAACTTGTTGTGGGATGTATCGGCAAGTTATGCTCGAGAGTTGTTTTTGTAAATCTGAGAGGAGAAGTCATAGTTACGCTGATGTGAATTTAGTTTTAAGGCAAAGGGTACCGCTACGTCATAAACCGCATACATTTTGTTTTTCAATTATATCTCAAGATTACAACAAATCATCCAAAATACGAGCCAACAGCGCACTGTGTTTTGTTAAGCCCAACAGACTGAATGAAATATTATAACCATTAGCGTAGTTATTTTGACTATTGGCTTATATTTTATATTTTATCTTTTATTGATATATAATATGATATAGGCCTATTGACCAAGTAGTAATAAAATTGATTAGAAGTAAAAAACATACTGATATTAATGTAGGAAACAATTAAGAGCATTCAGTATGTAGGGATTACAAAACCATAGTGCACTGTTCATTCAGATTTTTGATTTAGAAGTCCATTCTTGAGACATAATTTAAAAATGGAAATTGTGTGCGGTTTTTGACGTAGAGGTTTCCGTGCCTGTAAACGTGCATTATTTAGAGGGCTACTATTACCAAACACGATCAATGAAACGGTCCTGGGAGAAAACATAATTTGTGTATGTCAACCGAATGTATGACTAAGATAGTAATATCGCATATTAAGTAAGAATGTAAGAAAGTATACTTGAAAGCGCTGTATAATCAATGTCACTTACACACTTTAAATCAAGAACACTATTTATCGAAGGTTGACAACGAAAGAAGACCATGGGCATAAAGATGAAAAATCCAATCCCGCGAATTTGTACCGGAACACAGGAAAAAAAACAATTGATAACATTGATGTATCACTCCAAAAATCTCATACGATGTGTTTAAAATAGAAATAATATTTTAATCGACATTCTGTTACAGGAATCCCGATTTGGCGGTATATGACGTGACTTCTTCTATTTGGCGGTCCTGATTGGGCGATAGGACGCTCTGCCTTACAAGCTACAACCGCACGGTAAGAAATATGTTTGGACTCATGTTGGTTGATATAATGTCTCTTAAATGAAGAAATAATTTTATATTAATGGACGGGAATTGGCAATACACAACCTGCGAGCGATATTTACGTACGCAGTTCCATTTAAAAAACGCGCATTAAACGCGTTATAATGATCTTTTAACGCACAAATAAACGTATTTTTCTCAGCTGGCTTCCGTGAGAATCTATTAAGTGTGTCACTTTCCACTGGCATTTTAATCCCCAATGAATTTCAAACAGAGCAAAACACAAAAACCAACCTTAAACCACTTGTTATTCTTAACAAATTATTCATGAAGTAGTTAAAAGTACGAATTGTGAGAGTGAATTTTCGCTCAGCTTGCCAAACAGAGAGCGAGAGAGAGAGAGAGGGAGCGAGAGAAGGAGAGAAAGAGAGCGAGAGCGAGATGGGAGATAAAAAGAAAGAGTTGCGCTATTAAGAGAGAACATTGCATGTTTTATCGGCGCCTCATTTAGGCAACGGGGTGGCGCGCCAAGACGCCAAGAAAATAAACTTTCTTCAGCAGCGTCGGAATTTTAAAGAGCAATTTAAAAGTGAGTGAAAGAAAGAACCATGACCTAGGTCTACTATATTCAACTACGAGATTCATTCAATAACTTTTTAGCGCAATCCAAATAAAAATAATATTTTCAGACGGAAATTAATGAGGAGTTTTTTTAGTTTACCGACAGGCTTATTGCAATGATATGGATCACTGGTGGTAAGTGATTAATAATATCGAGTCGGGCGACCATTCCAATCAAATACTTTCAACTCTGAAACTATATGTTCGTCTTACACAGTTCAATGGATTTTAAGGCTTTAATTTTATGGAGGAAAAATCCGGTTTATTATTCACAACGTATTTTACTAAGAATGAACATCAACAACACAAAATAAAAGTATCTCATAATGTAAACCATGTTTAAAATGTGTTTTAGCAACATTTCGAAATCCGCTTAAAATAGTGTATACTCATCTATTGTTTCAAATTAATATTGGAAAAGAGATATATAAAAACTCATTGATCTGACTCACGATTTGACAACTTGGAAAGTTTATCACTAGAACAATTTAATTTAGCCAGATACTAAAAATCAGTTTCACTTAGCACAAGCAGAGATGCCTATTTTGTGTCCTATCTGCCATCGTTAGCGGATATTTTAGAACCTGTGGCTGTTGTAAAATTCCAAATCTCTTGACTGAAGATGTCTTGAGACACTCCAGTCAGAACTTCCGATGGCGGGAACTGAATTCTTTACCACCTGAATCGGAAAATCTGTGTCGATCGATATAGTTTATCAACGTCTATAGTAGTTTAGATCGGAACCGTCATATTCCCCCACTACTATAATAAACAACAAACTTTACAAATTTAAACAACAAAAATAGAAACAAATTCTGAATGTATAAAAGGCAAACAACACAGATATATTTAACCCCAAATAGACCTTGTCCCTTGGTGGTTTGGAATCTGGATTAAATTAACACTTACAATTTTAAAAACAAAACCTTTTAATGAAATGCTAATAAATGTGTTTTTTCGTTTCATTGCCGTGAATAAACAATCTTACACAGGTAGTAGCGATTCCTAACAACTATTAAATAAAATAACTAAATAAAGGAAACAATCCTAGTTCACAATCATGTAGCATGTGACAATCCCCAGATATATTCTTTGAGCAGTTACATTATTTTAAGAATTTGTATTAGAGCAATTTGATTAATATTAAAGAAACGAAAAAAAACATGTTGTTTATTTATTTTATTTATTTATTTTATTTATTTATTTATTTCATGATACATTTCTATAGCGATTTTTTGATTTGGCACTGAAGGAAGATAAAGAACTCACATAAGGTAGTCTTGTGCGTGACTTTCCTCAGCTTCCGTTCAGAGAATCTTACATTGGTATCACATATTATATAACGTCTCATATTTTAACTATAGACTAAACATTTAAACAACTATACGTAGAATAATAGTATAAGAAAATGCTCAAAACTGAGCAATGTCGATTCAGAGAGTTAAATCAGATCTGTAATAAATCAATGGTTACTAATTATTAACTTAGTATTAACTAAATTACACATATACAAGATTCTTTGGTTGTAAGGATACAGTAAGACCAAAGGAATAAAACAATTAAGTCATTTTGTATTATTCTAAGGCTAATCCTTAAAACTTACAATACTACTTAACACTAATTCAATCTAAAAACTACAAACTAAATTCAAACAGATGATGCGCAATAGGATATATTATAATATATTTGAATATTAAATCTAAATAATATAAAATACGCGCAATTGGATTTATTGTAATATATTTTATAAATACTAATCTTAGCTAAGAAGAAAGTCTTAAAAACTAGAACAAATTATGTACAATAGGATGTTTTTTGTTTATTTTTTATTTTATTTTTTCCAGACCTTGTACGTTAATAATATTTTGATGTATGTTTCTGAACTGTTATGTTGTTACTTGATGAGTATTGTGTCTTCTGGTTCTGACTGAATCCAGTTCTTAAGTAGAGTTTTCATCTTATCTTTTGGGCCAGGTTTGCGCAGATAAAGGGGTAACATGTTAAATGATTTAGGTCCGCGATATTCTATATGGCTTTGGGTCAGACGTTTTTTCATTTTCGGAATTTCGAGGTAAAATATGTTGTTACGTCTAGTATTTTGGGAGTGATTGACACAAGGAAACTGATTTCTATTTTGATAAATGTATAGTATGACTGTTCTGAAATAGAGTTGCGGTATGGTGAGGACTTTAGCATCTTTAAATAATTCTTTTGTGGGGAAGTTACGTGTTTTCTTTAGAATTACTTTAAGTACTAGCTTTTGTATAATTTTAATTCCTGATAAATGTGTAGTTAGTGCACCTCCCCACGCAAGAATACCGTATTGAAAAATGGCTTGAACTAGTGAGAAGTAAACTGTTCGAAGCGTTGGTATAGATAGGACATTCCGTAGATGATAGAATTTATAAATAAGGTTCCTAATTCTTTTTGTGATGCTCGATATGTGCATAGTCCATCGAAGGTTTTTATCTATTATTATCCCGAGGTATTTCAGCTCCTTCCTGTTTTCTATTTCATGACAGTTGCATGACGTGTCATTCGAGTTCACTGTTTGTATACAATTTTGGGTGTGTAATTTTAAAGGAATTTTATTAGGTTCGTTTGAATTGTTGACTGTAAAGTACATATGATAGGTTTTGGATTCGTTAAGCGTTAAAAGATTTGAACACAACCACGAACTAATCTTCTTCATTTCTTCCTCTGCAGTTTCGTAGACACTTTTCCACGTGTCGTAGCATTTAGCATTTTATTAAAAGGTTGTAATTTTTTAAAATTTTAAGTATAAATTTAATCATCCAGAATTCAGACCACCAATAGAGACAAGTCTGTTTGGGATTAAATAAGTCTATGTTGTTTGTCTGTAGTACATTCAAATTCAGTTCTATTTTTTATCTCTCTGTACAACTCAATGTCGCTTGTAAACAATGTAAACAAACAGGTGAAGTACATCTACATTATCAGTGTCAGTAGCGCAGCCACGTGGGAGTTGTTGATACTCGTCGTTCCTATCTTAATGTTCTTTTTCCGTTCTATAGACTTTACTCGCCCATTATTTTAAAGGAAAGAAGAAAGTCGCTGGGAAAGTAAATGAGGGTGGGGGAGGTCGGGGCTGGGGGTGGGGGGGGGGGGCGAGGGGGTGGGATGCCAATAAAGGCTGGAGCGTGTTTTTAAATGCTAATAACCTGAGCTATATAGACTTAAGGACATGACCTAGTTAACAAAAACCTTGAAAAGACTTTATTAAAAACGAACTCGTAGACTCATTAATATTCTACTAACCGAAAAAAATACTTTGCCCTCTTCGAAAAGAGTTGTTGGGCGACACGTTCAGGCGTGTTCGCGGCGGACTAGCAGGGATATCGTGACCCATATTCAAGTACCACGGTGAGTGATGCGCGGGATATGATGACTTACGTTACTAATTGTTTAAGGGCGGAATGCACAGTCGAGTTAAGTATGTGATTCGTTTATGGTTGCTATGGAGTTTGTTCATGTAAAATACCATGTAATGAAACAAATATACAACAACACATCCTGTAATTAACTTGGCACTTGACTCTGCCATACGGCCCTAAATGAGTCACCCACATATAAATCATATCTGTATTTTGATATAGCCTATATCCCTTAAAAATATTATTATTCTTGTTTTCTATATAATAAATGTTTATTTTTTTAAATTTAAACAAAAATGTTATGTTTCATTAATGTTTAATATTTAATCAATCATAATGATTGATTGATTCCAAGTGGATGATTGGAACCATTTGTTGGAATCATTTATACGCTTCAGTTTCTGCGTATCGTGAGGCCTTGTACGCGCGCGCGTATGTGTATATGTAACGATGCGTATAACTAACGCAAACATTACGATTCTCTGTAAGAATTAACACAGTGGCAAACTCATACAATATGTATTGGTGATCTACTGAACGTTTAAACTGTATATTCACCTTCATGTGGAACCCTCAATTTCTGTCAATACAAATTGCTTTAAAGTACTTTAAAATCGTCAAAACGTAAATAAAAATGTGTAATCTCATCGAAAATGTAATGCTCTCGTTTAAAAACGTTTTTTGTTCTAATAAACATTTACGTTTTATTCAAATTACCTTATTTAATTGTGAAAGGTAATGTGTGTTGCAGCAACACTACCAAAAGTTAAAAAAGGTAATTTGAAAAACGGAACCAAAACAATCATGAGAAGTGGATGATATACTTCGGTTTACTTTGTAGAAATTATTTTGTTTTGTTGTTGGTTGTGTGTTGATTTTGTTTATCATTTTCATTTTCTTGTTTTGTCTGTGTTTGTTGTGTGTTATTTGTAAGTCTAAAACGTGTTCTGATTTAAATTACAGCGTATACCTTTTAAGATATACTGATGGAATTCATAATCTGCACACAAATTTTAAAAGCCGTATTTAATTAAACAATTTTCACAATTTGCCATTACCGACGTAGGAAGAACGACGCCGCTTCATCAGGTTGTTGCGCTACATTGCCACTTTGAGCGCTTCATTCGTTTTCACTAGCGCCCTCAGTGGCCAATCTCGGTGCCTATAGTAAAATACGTTCGTGTCCATCATAAAGTTATACTAAAGATTTACGTTTAGGATGTAATTTCCGAACCCGCCTAGGATCTGCCGCTGTATCGAATAGATCTTCTAAGTGGATCCAGTATTCACACTACCTGCGCTGTTGTGATGTGAAGTGGGGCACTGTCTTTTTATGTGGGTTGCCAACAGGAGATACCGTATCTGCTTACAACACGTGTTAAATCCGATAGGGAGAGGGGTTGCCTGGGATAAAGAAGAAAACATAAAATGTATTTATAGTTATTACTTTCAATATCGATATGCATTATAAAAAATATGTTGACAGTTTAGATGCCTTCATAGATATATATCTTTAAGAACAGTTCAATGTAGATACATGAATGTCTATAAACGAAAATGCAAAATGTTGAATGATAAAGGCGATATATGAAAGTCACAAATTTTGTGTGTATATAAAAATAAACGAAAACTTTTCTCCGTTAGATAATTTATATAAATATTTTTCTGTGATGTCATCACGGCTGTTGGTTCCAACTAAGACGAGCGCGCTCGTCGGTCAGCAAGCCGTGTGACGTCACCTAGCCTAGCCGTGTGACGTCACCTAGCCTAGCCGTGTGACGTCACCTAGCCTAGCCGTGTGACGTCACCTAGCCTAGCCGTGTGACGTCACCTAACCTAGCCGTGTGACGTCACCTAGCCTGGCCGTGTGACGTCACCTAGCCTAGCCGTGTGACGTCACCTAGCATAGCCGTGTGACGTCACCTAGCCTAGCCGTGTGACGTCACCTAGCCTAGCCGTGTGACGTCACCTAGCCTAGCCGTGTCACGTCACCTAGCCTAGCCGTGTGACGTCACCTAGCCTAGCCGTGTGACGTCACCTAGCCTAGCCGTGTGACGTCACCTAGCCTAGCCGTGTGACGTCACCTAACCTAGCCGTGTGACGTCACCTAGCCTGGCCGTGTGACGTCACCTAGCCTAGCCGTGTGACGTCACCTAGCATAGCCGTGTGACGTCACCTAGCCTAGCCGTGTGACGTCACCTAGCCTAGCCGTGTGACGTCACCTAGCCTAGCCGTGTGACGTCACCTAGCCTAGCCGTGTGACGTCACCTAGCCTAGCCGTGTGACGTCACCTAGCCTAGCCGTGTGACGTCACCTTGCCTAGCCGTGTGACGTCACCTAGCCTAGCCGTGTGACGTCGCCTAGCCTAGCCGTGTGACGTCACCTAGCCTAGCCGTGTGACGTCACCTAGCCTAGCCGTGTGACGTCACCTTGCCTAGCCGTGTGACGTCACCTTGCCTGGCCGTGTGACGTCACCTAGCCTAGCCGTGTGACGTCACCTAGCCTAGCCGTGTGACGTCACCTAGCCTAGCCGTGTGACGTCACCTAGCCTAGCCGTGTGACGTCACCTAGCCTAGCCGTGTGACGTCACCTAGCCTAGCCGTGTGACGTCACCTAGCCTAGCCGTGTGACGTCACCTAGCCTAGCCGTGTGACGTCACCTAGCCTAGCCGTGTGACGTCACCTAGCCTAGCCGTGTGACGTCCCCTAGCCTGGCCGTGTGACGTCACCTTGCCTAGCCGTGTGACGTCACCTAGCCTGGCCGTGTGACGTCACCTAGCCTAGCCGTGTGACGTCACCTAGCCTAGCCGTGTGACGTCACCTAGCCTAGCCGTGTGACGTCACCTTGCCTAGCCGTGTGACGTCACCTTGCCTAGCCGTGTGACGTCACCTAACCTAGCCGTGTGACGTCACCTAGCTTAGCCGTGTGACGTCACCTAGCCTAGCCGTGTGACGTCACCTAGCCTAGCCGTGTGACGTCACCTAGCCTAGCCGTGTGACGTCACCTAGCCTGACCGTGTGACGTCACCTAGCCTAGCCGAGTGACGTCACCTTGCCTAGCCGTGTGACGTCACCTTGCCTAGCCGTGTGACGTCACCTAGCCTAGCCGTGTGACGTAACCTAGCCTAGCCGTGTGACGTTACCTAGCCTAGCCGTGTGACGTCACCTAGCCTAGCCGTGTGACGTCACCTAGCCTAGCCGTGTGACGTCACCTAGCCTAGCCGTGTGACGTAACCTAGCCTAGCCGTGTGACGTTACCTAGCCTAGCCGTGTGACGTCACCTAGCCTAGCCGTGTGACGTCACCTTGCCTAGCCGTGTGACGTCACCTAGCCTAGCCGTGTGACGTCACCTAGCCTAGCCGTGTGACGTCACCTAGCCTAGCCGTGTGACGTCACCTAGCCTAGCCTTGTGACGTCACCTAGCCTAGCCGTGTGTCGTCACCTAGCCTAGCCGTGTGACGTCACCTAGCCTAGCCGTGTGACGTCACCTAGCCAAGCCGTGTGACGTCACCTAGCCTGGCCGTGTGACGTCACCTTGCCTAGCCGTGTGACGTCACCTTGCCTAGCCGTGTGACGTCACCTTGCCTAGCCGTGTGACGTCACCTAGCCTAGCCGTGTGACGTCACCTTGCCTAGCCGTGTGACGTCACCTTGCCTAGCCGTGTGACGTCACCTAGCCTAGCCGTGTGACGTCACCTAGCCTAGCCGTGTGACGTCACCTAGCCTGACCGTGTGACGTCACCTAGCCTAGCCGTGTGACGTCACCTTGCCTAGCCGTGTGACGTCACCTAGCCTAGCCGTGTGACGTCACCTAGCCTAGCCGTGTGACGTCACCTAGCCTAGCCGTGTGACGTCACCTAACCTAGCCGTGTGACGTCACCTAGCTTAGCCGTGTGACGTCACCTAGCCTAGCCGTGTGACGTCACCTAGCCTGACCGTGTGACGTCACCTAGCCTAGCCGTGTGACGTCACCTAGCCTAGCCTTGTGTGCCTAGACGTGTGACGTTAACACTGTACAAAATACCGCACTAAAGCTCCGTAACTCTTAAAATATCGATCGTTTTCTCATGGAAAATTGTAAAGTTATGTCATGTTTTCTTTAACTCCCTCTTTTAGAAATAGTACTGGAGCAGTTTCAGTGTTGAAACCACAGGAAATTAACATTTTGTTGTGTTGTGTTGTATCTCAAGCAAGGTAAATGTATTTTGATAATAACTTCAAAATCGTTAGTAAGATATTTAAACTTAATAAAAAGTGTCTTCTATATTAATCATTGAAACAGTTGATTTTAATAGTTTAATTATTAAAGAATTCTAATACTTTGTGAGTGTGCAAGATTTACTTCTTTAAAAAACACTTCAACTTAATTGATACCTTTTAAATATCATTATAATTCTTCAGATAACACAAAAAAGTTACTTTCGTGCGTTTTTTCATTCCCACAACCCTTTCGTCGTAATTGGCAGCATCAAAGTGGCCCGCAGAACCGTTGAATAGTCCACCGAGTGTACTCAGCATAGATGCGGCCCAGCCATGGTCGGAACAAGCACGAGTTACTTTCCTCAAAGAGTTCTCTAGAAGGCTGTGTAAATCCTCAAAGCTCACAGCCTTGCAAACCGCACCTACTCCGCGTACAAGCTGCTTCTAACTTTGATCCTCCTTGGAACACGCTGCTGGCTTTCGAGTTACTTGTACGGTGGAAATGAAATGAATACTTGCGTCTAAATAGTTTTCAAAGGGAATGTATCTAGTGAAGTGATACAATGTAAAGGCCACGAATATCGAAACTCTAGAGGGAATGTTTGTAGCTCAGTGTTCTAGAAGACATGCACGACTAGTATGCAACTCCTCACAAATGAATCCTCGTATAATTTGTTTTTAATAACTACAATCATATTGATTGATGAAAATTGTTTTTTCATGAAGTTAAAGTAAAATTGATGATCCTCGAAGTATTGTGAAAAAACATATTATCCATAAGAATTTGTAGGAGAGTACCACTTAGAAATAGAAGAGTAACTTTTTTTGATGTGACACAAGAGTTGACTTCAAACATTAATGTATTGAATGTACATAACGCAAATTCATTATGAAATTAAAATTAACAGGATAAGTTGGGGTAATAATACACAAGTAAAATGGGGATTTAAATTTATTTGTTTCACTTATTTGTTAGTGTACAATAATTTGTATGACAGAGAATGCTTGTGTTTTGTTGATAAGATTTATTGTTTTACAATTTGCAAACATAAGCAAAACGACTTCTATTATTACCATACCATGCAGTGTAAATGTATAGTGGTAACAAATTGAACATTATAAGGTTTTGTTAACACTGTGTTTCACATAAACATCGTGAAACAATTTTCAGTGTAATATAAAAGGTAAACTAACGTTCTCTATTGATATGTCGTGTGTTGAAACATTTTCATTCTGCTCCAGTTTGATATAAATATTTTCGCGAAAATACGTTCCGAGTAAAATTTGCCTCTTTTTTCCATCAAAGCTCTTTGTGTACACTTCTTGTGTACAACGAACGAACGTTACACAAAATAAGTTCTTTGCACACGAGTGTGTTATAACAGTGTTCGAAGATTGTGGCGTGCACTCCTTCTTCTGTGTTGATGTGAGCGGAGCAAAGTGAGCGCTCCGGGCTACGCGTTTCCGCTCGTGTCAGTCGGAGCGGATGTTTGCCCAGGCGGAGCGAGGAGAAATTCCTGCCTTTAGTCGGCACTCGAGGTTATGGCGTGTTCGAAAATAGCTTAGCTTCAAACGGGTCGGTATATTGCGAGAGCTGTTGTCGTGAGATGAAACAATGGAGCACTTTCGGGAAACGTACGTAAATGCGTTCGGGTGCGTCATTAACGGTTTTAGCACAGGACCTAAATGAGAGCGTTTGATCCAACGATTTACTCGTTATTAAGAACCGGATGCTTTACATTTGCATGCGGTGTATCTACTCTTTGCTTGTGCAGACAATATCGTAGGTTTCATGGCCTTGAAATACCAAACATTCCGTTATTGAAGAATAATTAAATTGGCTAACTTTCGTATCCTACGGAATATTAAATAGTTTGGAGAATAAATTTTTAAAAATGTCTCCTGATTTGAGAGAATATAATATAGAATATAATTTTTCAGACCTAAATTTCTTAATGATTTCGATGCCAATACATTTACGCGTACTGTACTAAGAAATACACATTGTGTCAATCAGCCTATATCCTATCAAACTTCTACTAGCTATAATTCAACTTTATTCAAATCATTAACTCAAAATTCATGAACTGAATACACACATATTTTAAAGAATGTAAGATATTTCTGGGTTGGGAACATTTGAGAACCTTTGTTTGTGTGTATGACAATATTTATCGCTGGGATAGACGCACATTTTAGTGAGAAAACTACGTTGGTCATGAAGTCGGTTCCCACAGCAACCGCTGTAGTCACTTGATACATGGTGCTACAAGAGCCGATAAAGAAGCTCTACCTGCAGGAACTTACCGACAATGTGACAATTGAGTTTGTAGAGTCCCAGCGGCTATTGCCGAGTGGCGACTGTCTACCCATAAATCTCCCGTGTACGCTAGTAGTACTGGGGGGAGCCGCTAGGTGCCGCCATGTCAGCGCGGCCTAATCAGTGGGTACGTGTGGCGGCACCTAGCGGGATCCCTCCAGTACTACCAGCGTACACGGGCGATTTACGGGTAGACGGTCGCCAATGGCCGCTGGGCCTCTACCCTACACTAATAAATGCAATGACGTAACTGTGCATATGGTGACGTCAGCTCCACGGCGCTTCTTGTGCGCTTGCATAGAAACTACATTGAGATCATCCGTTACACTGCACGACTTGAGCGCACCTACCGGGTGACGCAGGAAGTTCAAACTTTAAATTTATCTATTTTACCGTGGCATCATGCTGAAGTTCTTTTGCCTAATGCCTGATATCAAAATCTTCACTTTAATTCACACAGAAACGTAATTCAAGACACAATTTATTTCTTTACATAGGCAGTGGCCAGAATCTTGTGTACCTAAAACAACGATAGCTTAACATTTTTGTAACACACCCAAACAGACCCCCTAAACTAGATATATTTTGTCCAAACTTACTCAAAGATTCAATGCTTATCTTATAATAAGGTTTTCCTATAATACTGGTAAAATATACACTTCATTTTCGGATGGAACCATCTCCAACATAAACATTAATTTAAGCTGTCCTCGAAATGCTATCCAGGAAAGCTGCGTATTTATACTATAAAGATACCGATAGAGGTGGCTCAGTGGTAATACGCGAGACTCTAATTCGGGAGGTCGCCGGTTCGATTCCGGCCACCGGCAGTCCTGACTAAAGTTTTTTTTCCGAGGTTTTCCTCAGTCGTAAAAGCGAATGCTGGGATTGAGTCATACTATTAGCCCTCGGAAATTCCTTCCCAACTATCCAAACACCCTAATAACCTAGTTAGTCACCTGAAGAGGGGCACATCAGATAAAGCTGGTGTGCACCCTAGAACGGGTATTCCTTCAAAAATTATTATTACTATAAAGATTACACTCTTTGTAAATTGAAGACATGAAATTATACTTGGTGCTATGAAGTAAGAGAGCGTTCGACGGTGCCAATAATATATTCCTGCTCATTATAATATCATCTCCAACTAGGACCAAGTATTAAAAGTGTCTATACAACAGTATACCAACAAGCATATCACGAATAAATTACTCCAAGAGGTGTTGTTCAAGAAAATTTATCCTACCACTGATTTATATATTATGTCGTTGAGTATTCCTACCAATTGCCGTTGATTCCCGGCACACTTACATTTGCTTACATGAGTAAACTACTTGCCCGCCAGTATACCTTCCTTTTCACGCTCTCTTGTTCAATATACGGCTGGCTTCTCGTCTCCGTGGTTATACGCTAAACATCAATATAGAACGTTATAGGCCTATACCTCGTTAATAAAAAGAAAATAAGTAAAAGTTAGCTCACGTATAGTCCTACTTTTTTTCGTGAAATTATAGATGTTATTATCGACTGAGCCCAACTGAACCGTAATACGAAGTAACGGGTAAACTTCTTTATCGACTCTTATCTCGACGTCGCAGGCTGGAGACTTCCTCATTACAGGGGTTGAATGGGTTCTTAGATCGGGTCGCCCACAATACAGGTCGTTTCACAGTCGACTACATCACGGCCTCCCGTCATAAGCAGAACCCTGAGTCCTGATTGGTCGTCTGTCCCCTGGGTCGAGCGGACTGGCGCCATGAAGGGGCTACATGATGTTTCGACTTGGGTTGTAAATATCAACGTATGAATATATCCGTGAAGTCAAACATAAATATATTTCATTCGTTATATTGTAAAAGTCTTGTGCGCCTTAGATTCAATAGTGGGAATTATACCATTCTTTACGCGCCTCGTTACTACGCCGACTCCAAAGTTATTGTTTGCATTACAAGTATCCTACAGATATATTAAATTAAAATATTTTATCAGTTATCAACTATACTTGGATTGTTCATCGAGTTTAGCTATGAAGCCAAAGCTCTGCCATATTGCCAGCCCTCCATAGATGTACCTTTTTACTAACGAGCAACAAAATTCAAAGTAATTTGCATAAGTGTGCGCTAAATTAAAAGAATACGTACAAAATTTAGATCTAGAAAAGTTAAAGAACTAAACCGACTGTGTTTGATTCCAAGGCCTTATAGCCTCGTGTTTATTGAAGCTCACATATCGACTATAGGACGCAGTGTGATTAGCCAGAGATTCTTGATGCACTTAGGCTTGAAAAACTCCATCCCGAACAGGGAATCGAACCCCGGGACCAAGTATCAACAAAACCATGACCCGAGTGTACATTAAGAGCGTCCCAAGGTACCTCGTATGCCGAGACAAGAGCAGTGTTTGCTTTGCCATGTAACCTATCCGGTATGCAAGCTAGGCCCGCCCGCGGCCCTTCACATAGGCCTAGCTCACATCCAGGCCAACTTTGTGTTCTGATACGCTGGAGGCCACTTTCACAGAAACCACTTGAGATGGTAATAAGATATTAATTACTACACTAATGTAAGGACGGGCATACATGTGATAGGCCACACCATGCTCTGGGCTAATGGAAACGGCGGGATGGATGGTTGCTGGAATGGTTATCAGAATTTGATAATTCTACTTAGCGTGGAATAATGGAAAATTCCTGGAGAATAGAATAGCTTGCAAGCCGAGGAGTATTATTAGCTGTGTAGACAATGCGGTTATGCAGATGAAGCTCATGCGTTAGTTGTGGAATAGTTCCGTATACATTCCATTAGCATTCTCATCTAAATTATTGTGATACTCAATTATTAAAAACTTGTTTTTAGCTGTTTTTTTTTTTTTTTTTACGTGTGTATATAATATGTATTTCCGTTGATATTGTTTTCTGGTATTTGTAGTAAGTAGTAAGTTAAGTTAAAGTAAGTTAACTATTTTTTCTTTTATCAGTCGACAGAGTTAAGACTCTTCAATGAGTATAGAACCAACACTGTTATTGGGTGACGATTGAACAGCCCGTCTAAATTAGATGCAGAATTAAACCCGCAGGGCTCGAAGAAAATAAAGAAAATATCAGCATTAAAAAACACGACAGCTGCTTAGATGACAATTCTAAAGGCGGAGTCGGCAGTGGCTCTGATCGAAATTACTTATATTTTAGGCAAAACTAGTAGTTATTTTTTAAATTATGCATGTAAATAGATAGTTAAATAACTAGCAGAATTGACCAACGAAAATAAAAACATTTCGGAGTCTGGCGACCTGCGTTGATCGAACAGAAGAGGGGAGAGTTTTTTCATTTTTTCACTTTTGTGTTACAATCTTGAGATATAATTAAACAATGCAAATTTTCTGCGGTTTTTTACATAGAGGTACACTTCGCTCATAATACTAATCAATATAATTATTATTTCCAGCCGTCCGTCCAGCCCCGACGCGTCTAAAGTCTATACCTGCGGTGTTTGGGGGCTGGGGCTAGCCCTCCAGGTGCCGTCATTACACAGGGGCGGGATACTACCCGCGTTTTTTGTTTAGCGAATCAGCGCAAAAAATATTAATCTAAAACTGACGTGCAACTGTCTCTTTGAACAAATTTGAATACGGTCGCTATTCAAATGAGGGCCGCGAATCCCTTCTAAATGTAGCGTTATATGGGTGTATAAAGGGATGATTCGGGGCCGCGCGCACAATGAGGCTGGCCACGGCTTTGAGCGAACCGCACACTTTTACTGCATGCGCACAGTGTTGTGCGCTCACTGAACTGCAATGGGTGAAACAAGAGATATTGTAGCAGTTAAAATTACTTTCAATGCGTTAGAACTAACATATTTGGAAATTTGTTTGTATATTTTGTTAAAATTATATCTAGTATTTATCGAATTTATAAGAATGTTTTCACTATAATATTGTAGTAGGATTGATCATTCGTCGAAGGTGTACGGAGCATGCAGGGTTGGTTTAGTCGCTTTAAATTAAAGTCCCCCACTGAAAATCAGTTTCGTTACTGAGTGGGTAGACTATAAATACGAATTTATTTAGTTATTTTATTTTTTGATTTAATATATTGTTATTTATTATTATTTTTACTATTTTTTTAAGTTTGTTTTGTGAATCAATAGAAAGTCATCCAGTTGTGTTTGGGCTGCGCTAGTTCATGCTAATTTTCATTATTTCTTGTAGGATATATTAGAAGTGTTGCTTTGAATGTAAACAAGTTGTGAAGTTATTAAATGATAATTCTCAGATCTGTGAGTAAAACGAAATAAATGGTGAACGAATTTGTGAAATTTATCTATGCATAAATAAATGAATACGCAAATGAATAGACTATATACATTTTCTTGTCGGGTATTGCTGAATCCTTTGTGTTTAAAATGAACAATACAACATATAAACCAAAAATACAATCAAATTAACCCAAAACACGAGACGCTTTGTGTTATTTCCAAACCGCACCATCTATAGAAAGAACCAAATAAATTTCAACATCTTTCTGCTTCTAATATGTAGAATGGAGTTGGTTCCAGCGAGCCAATCACCATGTGCGGATGAAACCGAAATCTATGAATATGGTAATGAAGGGTTGAGCGTTCGTACGTCTGTTGAAATACATTCGTCTGTTGAAGCGGGAAATAAAATATGTGTATGCAAATAGGTGGATCGCATCTCGTGACAAATTGTGTTCATCTCGCGAGACAAAACACGGAGAAGTACAATGAAAAACACCTGTCGCGTTCTGCTGCGTGTAACGGCCACCGAGAACATGATGCACTTTTACTTCTGGTAATGTAAACACTTTCAAAACAAATATGAGCATGTAGGCCTATTACTAAATCAATCAGCCAGAAAATACAGATTTTTTTTTTTTTGTAATATGCCTTACGACATGACGTCTTTTTCGGTAGCTACCACCTTTAGTTGACCTTGAAATGAAAAGAAAAAGAAAATGATTTTTTGTAATGTATATAGGATAGTTTATTATTATTACTGTGTATAATTATTTAGATAAAAATTTCGTCAATGGCTGATCAAAAATTATGTTGATATATCCACTTGGATTTGTTCAACGTAAATAATGTGTGATTAAATAAGTAAATTCAATTATGTCTATTTGCTTTGCTAGACAAATTAACATTTAAAAGGGGTGGAATGTGATGGGGTACATATTATTGTAAACTTGGGGGTGCTAAGTTGGTATGTAATGTTCTAGGCTAAATGAAACTATGCCGTCATTTAGGAAGGGGAATATTTGTTGTTGGGGTTACTACTAACACTATACAAAATACCTCGTAACTAAATTTTAGTACTCAATTAATTTCGTAATCAAAATAATGAAATAACATAACAGTTAAGTATGTTGTCAATTATATAATATGTAAATTGTTTCCGATATAAATCTAGGTAATACGTCAATTAAACATTATGTTTCATAAACAACCGTTGTAGACATGTTTGATCATTATAGTCGATTTACAGCTACGCGTTGCGAGCGAAGCGAAGACGCGAGCTCCAATCAGTGGCCAAGTTTGCGTGAAACTATTAACTTCTATGAGTGAAACTCGGCCGCTGATTGGAGCTCGCGCCCTCGCTTCGCTCGCAACGCGTAGCTGTAAACGTACCATTATGTAAACTATGCAATGCAAAGAACGGAATGAGAAATTATGATGTTATTTTATAAACCCCATTTCGATGCACTATATTAATTGCAGTGGTAGATATAAAACATTTATACTTTTTCGTAGGTTTGAAACATTTTATATCTGTAACTTGAATAGTTGTTTAAAAATAAACAGTGTTGATGAAGTGAAAAGTTAACACAACTCCAACCAGACCTAGAAACAGTTTTTATCACCACCACAAATATAACCGACACCGTTGAGCTCTAATCTCGTCGCCCCTCCAAACCATCATTGTAGTCGGTACTAATCCGCGACCAAAAACTGTTATGCTAATAAGCTAGTCCAGGTTTGGCTTTTGTCAGAATGAGTCCGGGCACTTGAATTTGCCTATCGTCGCTGCGATCTAGAGAAGTGATTGCGATCGCAAACATAATGAAGTTCATCTAGATACGTTGGGTTCGAGAGTACTCGGAAACCAAGATGGAGTCGAGGGGTCAAAAGCGAGTCAAGAGGGGGGGGGGGGGGGGGGGGACTTGTTGGCCGCGCGTCGAACTATGATCTGAATCACAATAGTAAAACTGTGCTTTTGAGAAACACGATCAAATAATGACACATTTTTATAAAAACATGAAATGTATAATTTGTCCATCTACTCAGTTATTACTACAACTGATATTCTGAGGGGACATTGACCAATTTACTATGTGCCTTGTTGCAACGGTGTCTACATATTATTATATTACATTCTATTGATAGACTTACTTTAAATCCAAAAGACATAAGCCCGAGCAGAATGTAATTATTATTGTTGAATGTTGATCAGTATATTATTCAACTAAGAAGTACAGTATTATTTTAATGTACTAAGAGGTATGTTGTTTTTTGGTATAGAGATTGACTAGCATCTCACATGGAAAATTATCACACGGGTAAATTAGCAAAACAATGAAGTGCTGCATGTTACAATCTAAGAGTCATAAGTGCCAATTGCCTGAGTTGCTATTTTTTCAGATTATACCTCACATTATAAATATATTTAAAACATATAGAAAAAAAACAGAAATGTTGAGCAAAAAAAGTGTCACGAAAATGACAACGGGAGTAAACACAATATTCATAATTTAAAATTCCAACTCAAAGTTATCATATACAACTCATAACAAGTATCGTTGTCGTTTTTGAGTTGTTCACAGAGAGCTGGAGGAACAAAATGGGGGTTTGAATGATAACTCGGCACCTCCACCAATTAGAAAAGTTGTTCAAACCTGCAACAAAACGTTCACTACTTATCAAGTTGGAGTCAATCTCATACTGATGTATGTGATTCCTGTCTTTGTTACTCTCTTGTGACTAACTAAACACTAATAAATAAATATCTTTCTATTTACTACTTGAAAGTGGTGTAAGTCCAGAAACCAACTTAATCTTCCACATGCCACTAATTTACAAGTCGTCTGCAGAGAATAGTACCTAAAATAATGCATCATAAATTAATGTCTTACATGAGTTTTTTTGAGCTGATTATAGTTCTTACAAGAAACAACAAATTCATATCGAATGTTGGTATTTGACGCTAAGGCCCAGTATTATGAAATATTTAGTAGGCTACTAACTTGTTTTCGCCATGACAACAACCAATAGGAGGGCTGGATACCTTGGATAAAGGAAGTTATAGCTTACTACATCAGTTAAGTTACTGAGTGGGTAGACTCTAAATGTGAATTTATTTGTATTTTATTTATTTATTTCATAATTAAGACTAACCACTAACACTGTAAATAATTACCTTCATCTGTATGTCATTACTTAATATCCACTTGCTCTATTTTATACGGTACCTGTGCAATACTAAAACAATCTATCATCAATAGACCAAAAATATTTTGAGGCTTTGTCTACTAGAAACCACTGATGAATTTACCATGAATTACAATTAATCAATTATTATTTCTAAAATATTATGAAATATTATTCTAATAAGCGCATATTTATTGATACTAACGAATGCAATCTTATCAAAAGATGAACAATTTACATTGTCCATTATAGATGGTTATATATAAATGTTTCTTAAAATAATGAAAATAAACGCCCCCTCCTCCAAGCGTGGTCAACGACGAGTGTTTACCTCCCCCCCACTCCCCCTCCCCTGACACGCATGTGTCCAGCAATATTTATTCACACTAACGAATGTAATCTTATCAAACGTTGAACAATTTACATTGTCCATATATATATATATATTTCTAAAAAATATACTGAAAACAAACGCCCCCTCCACCACGCGTGATCAAAGACGCGTGTTCACCCCCCCCCCCCCCCTCCCCCTAAGACACGCGTTCGTCCAGTCTAATTTAGCTGTCGTCTTGCATCGGCTGCCCACAATGCCGAGTGGTCACTCGTTCACCGATTGACCACTGGCCAGACTGGTTTACCACGCGGTGATGTCGTCTTCAATCTACCGATACACAATGTAGAGTGACCAGTGGACAACACCTGCGCTGTGTTGACTGACCACTGGTCACTTCGCTGACCTCACCTGATGACCTGACCGGTGGGAACGAGTTCAACGAGGTTACACATACAGAACGCGTCGAGGGCTTCGGGCACGCGACTCGTGAGGGAGGTCATGGGTTTGATACTCGTCGCAGATAATTGGGACCAGCATGGCGATTCTGTATGGGCGACGATACGTTTATCACCGGTTTCAGTTGTTAGAAGAAGGCGATGAGCCAATCACTGCCTTGCATTCGCCTTCAGTAACGACTGAAACCGCTGATAAATTTATCGTCGCCCATACAGAATCGCCCTGCAGAGGTTCTTGCGATGTGATATAAATCAGTTCTGTAACTGAATAGAAGAGATATTAAATAAATGAATATATAGATTAAATTGTTATCACTGTAAAAGAGTGTTGCAAATAACTTCAAAACTACTAATCTAAACACTCTAATGTTGTGTATCTGTTAAGTCCATACTATTAATTTGTAATAAAGGTGAATACAGAGAAAAACACATGATAAAAATGAAGACATTAGTGAGATAAGTAATCAGTGTGAAAAAGAGTTATCATGTGTTTTAATTGGTTCTAGATTATATGATAATATGTATTTTCTAATGTAATTGAATTTTGTAACGTTTTTTTAGCTGTTTTGTTTATTTACATAATTCATTAACTCTGTTTCATATTATGTACTGCAAATTTTTATGTATAAAAGGAAATAAATGACACAAATTATTTGAAGTATAATTGAAATTTGTCATGCGCTTTTATTGATTTTTTAAATGTACATTATTCAATAAACAATCCTAATAAGTTACCGTCATAGATTTAATGGGATTATTGTGTAAATTGATGGCACAGGATACTTGAAGTATATAAGCGATATTTGCCATATGTTTTTACTGCTTGGTTTATTTACGTTATAAATTATTAAAAAACATGGATTTCATAGAGTTCATACATTTTTGTGTATAGAAATAAGACACGACGTACGTCCCAATTTATATCATAGAAAAAACCTTGTTCATAGTAGATCAGGATTAAAAATCAAACGTATTCGTCATTTTTGTATCTTCCGAAAACTATCTTCGAAAATAGATTGGATCCACTCAAAACAAACCCACCGTTCAATATTTACTGGGTACTCCAAGTTTACCACACAAATAGTGGCACCCGTCTGTAACGAGGGATTGTCTGCACCACTAGCTGAGTCTTGCAGCGTATGAGGAACAATGTTGGCACAAATGAGACGAATCCAGGATGAATTCGGGATGAATTGTGCGACGTCAAAGGATAACTTAGTTTCATCTCCCCAAGAATTTCAACAGAACGAAGGACGAGGAATAGGACGACACAAAACGGATTGGTAGATAGGATTAGATGGCAAGAGAGAGAGAGAGAGAACGAGAGAAGAGAGAGACAGACGGATTTAAGCTCCGAGAGGGAGGTTAGTTAGGAGCAGGATTGTATAGGATGCACAACTACACAAAAACCCGTTGGATGATTTGTTCCGTTTGCTCGCATACTTGGACAAAAAGAAAGAAAATACGTTTTACACATTTTTAACGTCTGGCAGTTTTTTTAACGAAACAAAGTTTCGTTCGAAAGAAAAATGTTAAAAAATTTGGACTGTTGCAAAAAGATGTGTCCGTTGTTATTGTCTTGGAACAGATGAAACGATTTGTAAAATGTTGGTTTTTGCGTTGTGCAGAGTTGTATCCATCTAAATAATTGTATGTTTGTAATAACTGTGTGTATGATGGATGCGTCTCAATGCCGTCGTACTGTCGTTATAAGAAGGTGGAAGGGATACATTCCGTTTCAAACAATTCTCGGCAAAGCAAAACTATTTGCTTGCTTCTTTACTAGTACTTTGTTTATATTCCTAAACAATTTTGAGTTTTATTAAAATATGAACGACGATTAAGGTGGTTTTAAGCCTCAGAATTGTTGGGTTTTTTTAACCGGTCTTTCTATTTGTACTAAGAAAACTAGTACAATATATTTAGTGTTATTTTACATAGCAACTTGAAAGACACATTAAGAACTATAACAAGTTTGAATTTTTATTTAAATCTAAAAATATTCACGTTCATCATCTTTGAAACTGTGAATTTAGATTTTAAGTATGTCTCTTGTACATTTCTTTTTCCGTTACTCAGAGATATCGGTTTATTGGGGGATTTTAGTGACATCTAGTTGTATGTATAGTTTATAGTTTTGTGGTTGTAGCCCATCAAAACCACCATTACTTATAAAGGCGAATTTTCTAGTGCTCATTTTTGTATTTTTCAATATGGCAAACTTCATAAAATAAAAATCAACTAAAATGAATGATTATAGGTAATTCATTAAAACGCCATCGTACCATGGAATAATATTCAAGCAATATGGGGTTCTAGAGTAGTTTGTCATGTTATGGTCCCAGGCTGAAGGTAGCTAGGCAAACTTTTAGTGAGGGCTTTCCTTATGTCACGTTGTGTTCAATCCACCACCGGTCCTGGGGGTGGTCGGGGGTGGTCGGGGGTGGGGCTCGCTCCTTCTCTCGGAGAAAACCACCAACACAATTATCTTCCGTAGACCAACTTGTACGAAACTACCGAATATTGAATGCTAGGGCGCCGAGGGTTATAACCATAGTAAGAAACATGTTCGCTACTGGAAACTCACTGAATTTAGTTTGGAAACAAAGTTGGAGTGGTTTTAGTTAGCTCAAGCTTAGATTCTAATTGAAAGTGGTTAATTGGAAAGTTGAAGTAAAAACTAGCTTCTTGGTGGTACTTGGTGTGATTTATACGATGTCACGCTTGCTATGTATGGAGTGTGGTGGGGTGATATATGTGTGGAGCCGGATGGGTACGGTGAGTTATGTGATCGCAACACTCGCTGTGGTTCGATGTAGGTTGTAAAGTAGGTAAATGAGATGTGTCACATACTTTGAACGCACATGTATGTATGATAGGTTAGATAGAAGAGAACTCGGTCTGAACGAATTGGGATTATTCTGAAAGAAAGGGACGAACGCGAAATAATGAATTTTTTAAGTAAATTTATGAGTAACTTTATAGATGAAACTAACTTTTAGAGTATGTTTTTAGAATAGTAAATTGAGCTTGATACTATACTTTAAAAAACCGTAATAATGTAAATTGAGAGAGTTTGAAACAGAGTCTCGACAGTAGACTCGACATTTTACTTTTATTGTTTACTTTCAAAGAGTATAGTTTACAATTTTGCATTATAATTCAATTATGTAAAAAAGCAAACATGATCAAGGAAGGAATGCCTTTCAGGATTTGTTTATAGGAAGTGCCTTTTTTTGCGATACTACCGCTAAAAACAGCTCACATAGTAATTGTGAGAGTTATGTTTAATACGTCATATCTCTTGTCTGGAGAATCAACCACCGTCATTGCTCTGGAATAACTGGAATTGGTTTATAAAAGTTTCTGGTATCAAAGAAAAAAATATCAACTGTTTAGGATGGATATACGTGATATGGTGAGCATTTACGTTGGTTGCCTGATTTTTAAAAAATACCAGAATGGTGGAGGTGCCGGGTTTGTCTGTGTTATGTTGGTACTAGTAACTGTTGTAACTAGGGTGAAGTGGAAACGCCTAGGACTAACGACTTACAGCATTTATATAGGGCTAACCATTCACCTGTTTGAACATATTCACGCAAGAAATATTGTACTAAAGGCATATATATAGGGTTAAACATTCACCTGTTTGAACATATTCTCGCAAGTAACACTGTGTCAAAATTATTGTAAGCCCTACTGATTTATCGTACACGAGTACTGCAGTGTATTTGTCAAATTATTGTGACCCTATTGAATTTTGTTTTTATCTACCGAAAATTTAAGTTAAAGTAATTAATTTTCCCTCCCAAAGAGAATTCCATTATCTTTCTAAAAATGTTACCCTTTCACCATCTGCGCCACTGTTTTCCTCGTCGCCCCCCCTTCCCCCCCTCCCCCCTCCCGTGACATTTCCCCTTCAAAATGTTAATGAAACAGATAGTAAGGTTTAAGAAAGGCTTATATGGGGTTTTGCAAGACAAAAGGGGTAACTTTCTAACAAAGACAAGGTAGTCGAATATATGATGTGGTTAAGAGTAAGACTCTTCCCCCCCCCTGAACCCTCAACCCCCCGCCCCGGCCATTTCCACCCAGGGCAAAAGGAAGAAAAGCTTCGACCTGCTTTTCGTATTGTTTCACCTAAGCCTGAAGTAAAGTGTGTTCAGGGTAAGAGAAAATGTAGAATGATTCGTAAGTCTTCACTTGATGACTAATTAAGAGACTATCCATATTTATAACTAAAGAAGGAAGGTGACTTGCAGTATCCAATACAGTATCTGAACTTCTAAAACAGTCCAAATGCTTTTATTGTTATCTGATCTGTTTATGTAATAACGGCGTGGTCAAAGTCAATGCCTACATTAAAACAGTTATAGGGTAAATTTACTACCCTTTTGTATCTATCAGTTCAGTTTTTCTAAAAGTACAAATTATTGAACTAGTGTTTTTTAAGATTAAATTTTCAATCAAGTTTGTCGCGGTTGTTGATAAATCTTATGAATCTACGTTTTAAAGTCCATCTTGACTTCTTCAGGATGTGCATTGATGAACACAAAATTAATAATTTGAAACATTATTTGTTCATGGTCTTAATAACCATTAACAACAATTTTAATGGTTTTCTTTATGTAAGTATGTCTGTGTATCCTAAACATTGTAGATCATATCACTGTTTTCTAGTCATAGTATATTTTTCAATGTAGAGTGATCAATTCCAGGTACGTCGTCATTTTTGTAAAAAATACCAAGACTCATATTGCATACCAAAATTTAGGTTTCTTATGTCACTTCGTTCTCCGATGTTACACTTTTTAATGTTTTCTGGCATGCTTGGGGCTATTGTAGGATTTGGTTTCAATATTTTTATTTTGAGCTACTGTTCGTTATTTACTTTCTATTTTTTCTTCTTGATAATTCATTTTTTAATGATTTTTTCTCTCTATCTTTTGTAAGCTCTCAATTTCTTTGTTACTGTGGTCTGTCACTTTTGTATTATATATTTTGTTAGTACTAAAACTATTTGTCATTATTTAATTGCGGTTAGGTTCAGTCACGTTTTGAATTTAGAGCTGTGGTCTTTCCTGCCAATTATCTTTCATTAAACACGTAAAAAATAATAAATGAACAGTAACGAACAGCCGCTAAAGAATATTCTGTATGTACCACCTATATCACCAGGGATCTCTAGAGACGAAACAGATTCCAACATTCTTCAGTTTAGCACGATTTGTTTTAGTAACTGTAGTCTATGCAGGCCTCGAATGTTCCGTGTGTGTTTCTGATTGACGCCGCCAAAGTTTGTGATTAATTGCGGCCCTAGAAGTGCGACACTTCTGTTACAAAAGCACATTAATGAGTTTCCAGCCGCCGTGGGTAGCGAGTAGAGACGCATGCTTTGCTAGGTGGCTTCAATAATCTAGGCACGGCTCTAAGCCAAGACGCTTTGTCTACAAGGGGGTTTAGATCTACATATCGGGACGTTGCCGCCTATAGTTTCCAAACAAAGCTTTCGAAGATACCGAAATGTGAAAATATAAAAGTATTTAGGGGTGAATTTGTATACCATTATGAAATTGCCGGGTTACTTCATAAAAGGTATTACTTACCTTAATTTTGATTTGTGGTTATTTATTACGTAAAAATAAAAATTCACGTGACAATATCGTATACAACTTAAGGATATCATTTATCAGCTTGCAGTAAGTTATAAAAGTATAGAATTTTGTAAAGGCTGTTAACAATACACACCTGTGCGGCAAGTGGTCAAAAGCCATGCATTAAACTTGCAGCTATTTGTTCATAAATGTATACTCTCATTGACATACATAGATAATTGTAAAGATATCTTCTTTATCAATATCTCTTCAGGGTAGTTCAGGAGTTGCTGGTGGTGCGAACCTAGAATAATATCGTTTGTTTTGTTAATGTATGCCTATTGAAGCTGTTAAATATGTGATCGTATGGGTATAGGATATTAAAAAAGCCTTGTTATACATTGCTGGCTATACGATGAAGACACACTAACTTAAACGCTGGATAATTTCAAGTCTAGAACGTACAAAAAACGACACAAGACCTAGGCCATAGGATAGAAGGTTTCCTTCGCAGAATTGCGTCATTTCTAGGTACTTACACGCAAAGAGGAACTCACTAATATACCCAAAGAGGTGTTGATAAAGTCTAAACTGGCCTAGATTTATAACATGGCAGCGAGTATACTAGACTCATCGAAAGTATTCGCATACCAATCTCAGATCATTGTCTACTGCCCCTTTCAACCGCGCCAATTGATAGAAAATCAACAGATACCTGGCGTTCTTTCACACACTGGTAAATGCATGGTTCGGCTTAGCCGAGTGCACAGGCGGTTTGGCCACACCCACCATTACTGGTAAAACGGAAGGTTTTAAATTATCTCCAATGGACATGCTTAAATTAGATTGTAGGATTTAGCGAAGTAGAAAATTAAGTTGTCACCATGGACTCGGCTGTGTCGTAAGCGTCAAAATACTTTCGTTGCGGCAACTATATATCACTTGTAATGCACGTGTAGAAGTGCAGCACGCTTGTTGCTAGGCTGTCACAGTGTAGGTCTAATGCTTACCAAGGTGACACCTGTCGAATACCTCCTAGAGTGGAAGACATTATACTAGCTCGTCTAAGGGGTTCTAATACCACACGCCATTATCTAAAAGGTCGTATTACCTTTGATCACTCATGTGGTGTTGAAAGTGTTTTAAATATTCAAATTTCCGTTAAAAGCAGGCGCCTTGCCTTTTGAGAAGCCGTTTGTGTAATAACAGTTAATTAAGAAGGCTAATTGCTACCCCAACCACGGGAAACTCGAAATTAATGATGAAGCAGGAGACGTAAGGCAAAATAATATTGGAAATCTTATAAGTTTAATTTGAAACTAAAAGGCGTAAGAGTTGTTTTTGAGTTGTATTAAATGAGAAGAAAACTGTGTAAAACGATAATTAGCAAATGAAAGTACTGATATTTTTAATAGAACAAATTGTGGAAGCCGTCTTAGTGGCAAACGTAAGTTGAATGGCAGATATTAATGCAAAAAACATAACGGAGACGTTTGAGTAATATGCCACATTTTATATCTTTAAAACAACCGGGTTTTATACATCTTAAAATGAAATTTATTACACAAACTTATGGGAAACTATAAAATACTTTCTTTGCATAATTAACTGTGTGCAAGCAAGCACACCTTAAAATGTTGTTTTCAAACTAACACTTTTTTAAATGGATTGCTGAAGGAACATATTGAAATATGAAGGCAGGCCTAGTCACCGTTATAGATCATGCAAGGTAGCCACGTTACAGGTTCGAACCCTGGCTTATGCATGTATGTCATGTGGAGTTTTTCATCTTCGTAATCACCCCCTATGATCTAGATTAGCATCGCTTTCAAACTATGGGTTATAAAACCAAAAAGAACATCATCATTCAGAATATGAAAATTAATTAACATGAGTTGGTAGTCTTTTAAAACAGGTACAACCAATATCTCAACATTACATAGATATTATGTGTTTCGATATTAATTAAAAAGAGACGCATATTTCATTAATGGTGTTTGTCACAAAAGATATCATTAAAATACTGACGGGGGACTCATTTTGAAGAGGTTTGTGACAGTATCCGTGACAATTATACACAGGGTGCATTCTGAAAGTCAGGATTCTGTCGCCGCGCTTCGCGATAGTATTGGTATATACTAGGCCAGCGAAAGTCTGCGACAAGCTTCATATGCAACTGACTATGTATTCATGTGCAAGTTTTAAACAAGACTGAACACCAATTGACGGCATTTATTTTCATGTACAATCAAAGATTAATATCTTTTCGAAGTCCAAAACTAACCTGTCATGGTGAATGGTTTGTGGAAATACTAAAAATTACAATTTGCGACCCTGAAGGTGAATCATTCGCGTTTCTATACTGTACTGTTCGGTTTTCACTTGATACATCCGGGTCGTTGAGTCTTTCTCTAATATTTAATTGTTTTATTAATCTGTACAATGAAAATGGTGTTGAGAGGACGATTATTTCTCCTTTTGATCGATCAACTAACTATTATAACAGTGTTTGAATTAGTTTTTCTACAAAGAGTTGAATGTTGACACAACGAAGCATTTGGCAGTTCGAATCCCCATCGAAATGGCCTTGTATTTTGTAACGGTTAGTATGTTTCCTGCTATGTAGCGAATGGTAATATGGGGGCGGTCTTCGGGGACTCGGGGTGGCTTTGGGGGGTGGCATGTCACTGAAAGACCAAAGGGAATTTATGGCAAGACGCTTGGGGGGTGAGTTTCTCTTTGACATTGAGGGTAGGAAGTTGGAGGCGTACGCAAATGTGGAAGGGGTGAAGGGAGCCGTCCTGTGTTGCACGGGCCGTTCCATCGTATTTCGTTAGCCTGCCCGGGACGTACATTGTTTATCCCAGAGAGTTTCTCGAAGAATCGAACTCTTCTAACTTCGCCGCCTCTTGCTAACATGGCGTACTTTAAACAAAAGGTTAACTCTATAACAACACGATTTCAATTTAATTAAATATCAACTATTTTGAAACTAAAATGCAGTCTTGCAAGAATCTGATATCTAGTTTTTGATGAAAAAGTCAATAATGAAATATTAGTTTTAAGTTAACGAGCCACAGTCTAAATGAAGGAGAATTGAAGGTAAAAATCGATACAGAGTAAACAAGACGTCACGCTTCCTAGAAAAGTAAAGCTAATTGATGAAAAAAATCAAGTTTTTTTCAATAATAGAACCACTGTAGATGCCAGTACAGAGGAATTAAAAAGAAATACACAGACATCACAAGGGAAGAAGATTGTTGACGATACATACTACAGATTCGTCATTCTACCTGTTTACACAGGGCGTATTGCGACGAAACCTGCGCAGGTTTACGTATGCATATTGATAGTTACTCCGAAGCGAGAAAGAAAACTTCTGAGATTACCATTCAAACCTAAGTGAAGAAGGGACGGGGGATGTGTTACCCAAGTTACTAGTGACACGTTACCTTTCGACCTTAGATATTCATGATGGAACTAAGATGCATATATTTATTTGTTCACATATTAATACGTCAACACTGAAATTGTTAATATTACACTTGTCCTAAGTAAACATTGTAAATATTAATATAAATGACTAAATTTTATTTTTTACTGTTTATTCTTGACAGTTTTATATTACTGATAATTTTACAAGATTATATAAGAAGTAAATATGTGAGTTTTTAAGCAACCAGCATACTCTTCGTTATATGTACGACCATATTCATTCCTGGAACAATTACTACAAACTAAAATAGAAACAAGTAGTTGACTCAGTCCATTTACTGTAGTCTTACTTAGAAGTTAGAACATTCGCAATAATTTTATTGATACATAAGTAAACCGAATAAACACATGCAAAACAGCTGACAGTTTAAATGATTCCAATACCATTAAGACGTGCATACAAATACCGGGACGAGGTTATGTTCGATGTTTTCAGGACTGACCGTAGTTCCATGACCGCCGTCCTTCAGCATAATGGCCGTCAACTAATATCCGAGCCGCGCCTGCGCAATTCCACCCTCTCCCCTTCCCCCTCCCCCTCGATCAATCACCCCCTTGTGAGAGGGGGTCAGCGCATAGAATATTTCAATATATCGTAACATGGTAGCCACCAGTGCCAGGCTCAACTCTACAGACAGGGTAAAACTAAAAACATTTCCGATAGATTGTTCTTGGCGAAGAACAAACTATGGTATAGTTTTAAAAGTGAGTTACTTGATGTATTTTCTTGAAAGTTGAGTGAGTGATTCTCGGAAAGTTGTTATCAAAAGTGTGCTACACTCTGTAACGATGACGTTGAACTTACTTTCTAAATAAAATATTGAAACTAAGGAAACGTTTGTGATAGGAAATGTAGCATATTTCACATTAAATAAATTATTTTTGAAAGGTTGACAAATTGAGAAGAGTTTAAAGAATTGTTGTGTCTAGAAACAATCATGGTATTCATTATTTAATATTTATCATTCCAATTTTAAAACCTATACCTTTTGCTAACACTAATAATGACTGTAGTTGAAATGGATACAGAATAAAAAATTTAACAACCACGTCTTGTATCAATAAAAGCAGGCGATAATTAGCTTGAGTTCCTATCTAATAAATACAATTCTTAAATAAAACAAAAAAACATGTTACGGAGTTTTCTCCCCGCCTATAATACCACTCACGAAGAACCAAGATGACGAATACAAAAGCGTTTAATGTCACTTACCTAGCTAAGAAATTATACTCCTATTTAATTAACTAAAAAGTTGTAAAAATATGTTTCTCACAATTTAATTATAAAAATTTAATCATGCAACGTTCATTTCAATCACGAAAAATAGGAGTGTAGTCATAATTCTGAAAGTTATATCACCTACCTCTGTTTTCGAAATAACAACACTTTATTTTACCATTTTGTATTCAAGCTATCATATTCGAAAGAGCTTCGTAAAGTATAATATCTATACTTAAAATTGATGCCCAACTTAAGTTACTATATAAGCACGTCTAAAACAGGGCTATGCTTGATTTGAATGGGATGTATATTAATTTCTCCCCCCCCCCCCCACACAACACTGGTTCGTTTGCCAACATATAAACCTTTTGCATTACGAATATTAATTTTAAACAAAGTGCACTATAAATGATATTTAAGTCATCTAAAAGCTTCCGAGAAATTGATTTCAATCATAAGATGGAAATATCATATGTGAAAACTGAGTTTTTCACTATATAGAAGAAAAGTCTAAAACATAGTTAATGCTATTCCTCATCTTCGTAAAAGGATAATTCATACATTATCAACTTAGCAGCGAAGCACTCAATGAATTCAAAGTTGTTCTGAATCGGCCTTATTGATTCTGGCATTTGTCCGCAGGTGTTCGCACTGTTTAATCACTGATTCATGTGTTTCATATTTGACATATCGATCTTTGATTGGTTATCGATCACACGTCGATGGTGTTTTGGAGCCCACAGGGTTGGTTTAGTCACTTTAAATTCAAGTCCTCCACTGAAAATCAGTCTTGTTTCTGAGTGGGTAGACTCTAAATGTGAATTAAATTTAATAATTTATTTACCTTTAATACAAAATATATCACTTTGAGGAGTTGAAAAGTTTTAGAAACGTTTAGTTTCAGTGGTATAGTAGTATACACTACAAGGAGTAATCGCCACCCTTACCGCCTGAACTGCACCACTCCAAGAGTGAGCAAGACACCCATTCATAGGGGAGGCATCCCACCCCATGATATGATTGTGTTTGCACCTTCCAAGCAGGGATGATATTCCACACCTTGTTTAGTCACAAACAACCCTTGACGTTTTGACGTCATGCGAGGGGTGAAGGCTTCACTTTCCGCCTACTCTTATCTCCTGCTTCACAACCCCTGTTCCTCAAGTCCTTCAGATAGCAACGTTTGGTTTATTTATACTTGTATTGTAAGCTGAAACGTCCCACAAGTAAGCAGGACCCTAGTTTTGTATTGCTTGACTGATTCGTTGTATTATAAACAAACATTTTTCCGCTAAAATATCAGAACAATCAAAATAATATTAACATTATTTATTTGAGGATTGAGCAATATTGTAATTATAATAATGAACCCGATTAATAAAGCTACCCATGTCCTATCCCCTTATACCATCTACATTGCTACATGTACGGACTATTTAATGATTGTATTTATTGTTAATCCACGTAAGCGGTAAGAACTGAATGTTGGGTATGAAGGCGGATCGCAGTGTATCTTTTAAATCATTGTATAGACCACAGGATGTGTTTGCGATTATGGGAAATTTACAAGCATGAATTACATCTTTGCGAACTGATAGAGGAAAGAACGGGCAATTTCATTTGAGTTGGTGCATATTTGTGATTATGTTCATCGTAAGATTGTTTATATAAGAAGCCCATGAGAGTGTTTCATCAACTACAAGACCTAGGTTATTTACTGCTTGCCTGTAGGGTATGACAATGTTGTTTATTCTGTGTCTTTGTTGATTATCAGTTATTTGTAAAAAAAAAAAAAAAAAACACGATTAAGCATCAAAGTGTTGTAATTTACATGTGTAAGTTAGTTACGTTGATGTAAGTGCACTTACTGTCGTGTGCTGTGTATCCTTAGAGAAAATGAACGTGTATTTGCAAATCGTCGTAAAGAGAGAAACGAGAGAGAGAGAGAGAGAGAGGCCAGCAGATGGTTTTTGAAAAGTCATTCGAAATATCAATAAAACATTCCTCTTAACATTCCGTGCACGCGGTCCGTTTTGAGACCTTTAAAAGATGGGGGAGGACGACGGTGCCAATATAGGCTTATTTATATTCCGTCGCCACCGTCGACATTCGGAAAACATTTTACTCCGACGTGGTTAAAGCATTAGGTCTGCACGCCACGGCTGAGGAGGTTCGGGGGGTGGCCAGGAGAGGGGGGTAATTGCTAACCCCTGGCTAGTGTGAGACACGTACAAATAAATACAAACAGTTCATAAACATCTTCAAAAAATATTGATAACATATTATACTTTAAATCTCGCTTTAAACGAAAATTTATTTTTTCAATTCGTTTTCTGATAGTGGATGTTATTCTGATAGCAACACTGTCCAGAGTTCCCCTTTGTGAAAGCTGTTGATTTCAGTGTAAATTGTCAACCCTCTTTTAAGGTCTCTGAAGAAGCTCATTCACATACGGGCGAAACGTTTTAATCTTGTTGGTATATTTTTTTAAAACCCAGTACATAATTTCTAAAGCAAAAATAAAATCTAGAACGCCACGTGTATGAACATAATATTTAAAATCCTTCGATAAATGTAAAATTACATTTTTATCACTTAAATTTCTAACTCTTAAAATGTTCCGGTGTCTTAATTTTTTTCACACCACATTTGATAACTTTGTATGAGATTAAAATCGTGTTGGTCTATTAATTTAAAACCCAGTGTATACTTCCTAAATCACTTGAGCAAACATAAATTAGCTCCAAAACGCAGCGTTGCATAATAGCTATGCTTGCATGCGCGTGCATAGCCACTCATCCTCATGTGTGAGAGTGAGTTCCCCTTAGATCTCTATCTCCTGCACTCATCATCCACTTGCGCGAGGGTAGCCTCAAGTATTAACTGCACTTGATACATTACTGGCTCTGTAACCGGCATTTACCAGCCTATGATGCACTTCGAGTACATACAGTGATGTGAGTTAGGTAGTGATTTAGTTAATTAAAACGGAAACATAGTAGAACAGGTAAAACGTTATAAGAACCTAGTAATCGGACTGTACACTGTTCCTTGTTACACATTTAAAAAAACAAATTAAAATTTTATTTTATTTTATATAAAATTAAATTTTAAATTTTATGTGACAAGGAACAGTGTACAGTCCAATTACTAGGTTCTTATAGTGGCTTAGTTGTCGTGAAGGTTTTAATTTGAATTTATTCTTCCTACTACTCACCTTGTAGCTAGTTGAAGAAGGTTTATACATGAAGAGATTACAGTTATTGAAATAAATGTTTACCCTGGCTGGCGATCGAACTCAGCAGCAGAAACAAATCAGCAGGAACAAATCTCTTTTTTTATTTTTTATTTACTGATCTGGATGTGGGCTTTCGACTCCCAATTGAGGCAATCTGTTTTTACAATTTTTATCAATTCATACACTATCCATAATGTACTTAGCTTTAAAAATCGTATTTGGTACATTTACTATTTCTTTACTACATTTGTAAACTGTTACGTCTATTATTTATAATCATTTCATTAAAATAAATTAATTACACTTCTGTGCATACGGTTTAAGACAGTTGATCATTTAAGGACAAGCAAATCATTACATTTCATCATAATGTTTGTATGTTGTTATACAATTTGTCTTCAATTTGCTTCCTTTTAGAGCTTTATTTCCATTCATTTCAATGAATTGTGAAGAAGCGAGCTGTGGTAGGGGTTAACTTTGGAATCATTTTGACGAGAGCCCCCCCCCCCCAACCACAATCCCCCTCCCCTTCTCCCCCAACCCCCGGTATCATGCTTTTACAAACGCTGTTTATGCACACATTGCACTCGTGCAAAAAAAAATATACAAAACATATATGCTATAATAATATTTGTGTTAGAAATACAGAATCCTGTACCAAATTGATCACTTGGTTGATTGGTAATTGGTATTGATTTTTAGTCGATTGGCACCAGACAGTCAATTCTAACTATCATCACGATATTTATTTTTTGTTTTATTTTATTGTAATTAAGGCCAGTGTAGGGCACAATGCCCTCTTTAGCCTGATGAGTGATGATTGATGAATAATAATGAGGAAGGGAGGAGGGGAAGCCTGGTACCGGCACGTTGCCTACTCCTGTCGAAAAGTACCAAGGGGACCATCGGCTTTACGTCCCATCCGAAATGACGGAGTAACTTTGACCAGTCATATAGGTTTATCATCACGATGTACAACCTACAGCTATAGTCAAATGTGGCAAGTTCCTACATTTTGTATTGATGGTCGTTACTACACCACGACCAGAGTTTCCTTGCTTTGCTCTTGAAGTGACGTCACGGCGGTACAGCCCACAGCTCCGAGACGTTCCACGTCTGAGAGCTGAAACATTTCCGCATCGCTTTCAACGTTCGAATCCGAAAAAACATTCACCCTTAGCCTCTCTGCGGTAAAAGATACGTAATTAAAAATAGTTGCTCCCAAACGAGACGCAATATTAACCAACGTGGGGGGAAGCCGGTGTTGAGGGGGGAGGGGGAAGGAGGGGGGGTTGGAATGTAAATTCTACTCTCCTCCCGGTCTTAAAACCCACCCTTGAGAAACCTTTTGACTTTAACCACCCTGTGAGGTAGTAAAATGTTATGAGTTTGGGGGGTAGTTTAGATCATTAAGGTTGGCAACCATAATATGGAAGGTAATTTAGTTGGCAACACTGTTATTGCATTTCGAGAAATGTTCACATCAATAATTTAACTGAGGCCCGTGTAAAAGTGTAGTAACACCTGTGTTGTGATGGTTTGCCTAATGAGGAATGAAGGCGATGATTAGCGAGAAAGTGGCTCTTAGAGAAGAGAACTAATTTGCAGGTTGGGACTATTTATCAAACTCGAGATTTTAGAAATCAAAGCTTGATAGGTTTCATCTAGGTCCTAGGATGTATGTCACTTTTACATGAACACAGAGACATTGTGTGTGGCTCTATGTGCTGTGAGAAGATTCCTGCTTACAATGCATAAACTATTTGATAAATATTGATTTTTATTAGACAATTCCCATATTATTATATTAATATACTTTAAAGTTTTAAAAATTCCATTCCAGTTAGGCTTGCTAGAAATTGTCGATTGATGGTAATTCTCTATAGAGGTAATGAAAATATAAATATGAACGCTTCGTAAAGAATTGTATTGAAATCGTACCAAGATTTACGAAGAAAATGGAAAATACAGTGAACCTCCACTGTATCAAGTACAGATTTATTACTTAGTAATTTATTATATTTAATTTCCTCTATGAAAAAAAAACACATTGTTATACCCATGGCAAAGATTAGATTATGGTCGGCTCACACAAATGTTTAAGATTGAACTATAGGAAAACAACGTTAGCGTTCACAACCAGTGCTAGTTTTAAGAGCCAGTGTTTAAGGTTTAACAAAGTTGACTAAGATTCAACTTTAGACCTGGAATTCTTAGACCAGCCAATGAGAGGGGACCCTTTATAAATTCGGCCAATTGTAGCCATCCTACTAAAGCAGTTAGAGTAATTCGTTTCTTAGGACAGAATCTTAAATCATAAACCTTAAATCCTTAAACATTTGTGTGGACCGACCATTACAAGATCGTTGAAATCGAGCTGGTATAGTTTTGGTTATAAACTCAGAGTAAAGTTATCATATATCAATAAAAATTCGTTTTTTTCGTACATAGATTCTTGGCTTGAAATTTCCAGAACTCTCATATTTGTAAAACTGTCGAGTTATATACAACTTTTATATCTGGTTCGTGCTGAGAGTTCGTGAAGACTTATTACTATGTTATGTAATAGTTAAAAGTTTAAACACCGCACTGAAATTGGAAACTGAAATTTAATAATATTATATTCTGTCTACTATACAATTAAGGTATTATGTAATAACATAGAGTTGAATTAAAAATTTCTTTCTTAGAGAAAAACAATGTATTGTCTGATGTCTTCTTAAAAGAAACTCAAGCACTGGCGTTTGCCCCAGGAGGCAAATGACACCCCTTAGCATACAACAGCAGCCTTGCACAGATAAAAAGAATAAGACAGGATTGAGGTTACATAAAAAAACACGCATCATTTTATTTATTTGTTTTCAGAAAAGTTATAGACATAAAATCCCACGTATCCTGTTGTAAGATGTTGCAAAGTGTACAAATATTAATGAGCTACAATACTATACGTGTCAACAACTTCCACAAAGTAGAAAATGGGAGATTTAGGTTTAATCCCAGTTACAGTTCCCAGTGTTTTTATCGTCTGGGTTTACAAAAGTTGTTTGCCTCGTGTATCGTGCATGATCATAACCGTCAGGAAGGTTTACTAATGGAGGAAAAAATCTTTTTATAGTTAATTACAAGGATTGAAGAGATCAAAATTGTTAAAAAGCAATCTGGTCCCGGTGGAACTCTTAAACATCAACTTCTAATTCAATTGAAGGGGGCAGCAGGGCTCCTACCTTCGAACACCGGAAACTCATCAATAAAGTTTATCCAGATGAAATCACGGTCCTCTCATGATAGGAAATTAGTATTTAATTGAGTTAAGAGCTAGTTGGCTTTTCTAATGGAGTAATTGCAAATGAGTTAACGAGTTTTCTCATGTAGACTACAGATAATCGATCTCCAGCGAACCATTGGTAATGCCAGCAACCTTCTAGTCCTTGGCCTGCGATTACGAAAGTACATCTAGTATGACGCTCATTTTTGTACTACAGTCACTCTCACAATGGCTCGTTGGTCCAGTATGTGGCTCGTTGGTATAGTTTAGGTGGCTCGTTGGTCCAGTGGTTAGTATCCCTGCTTCCAATGCAGAAGGTCCCGGGTTCAAATCCCGCTTCAGGCAGAAGTTTTTTAACTTCTAATATGGATTCAATTCCATCACTTCTTGGCTTAGGAATAAGTAAACGGTGACTTTGGAGCCGTCCTAGCAACGAAGCACTCAATAAATTCAAAGTTGTTCTGAATCGACCTTGTTGATTCTGGCATTTGTCCGCAGGTGTTCGCACTGTCCAATCACTGATTCATATGTTTCGTATTTGAAATATCGATCTTTGATTGGTTATCGCTCACTCGTCGATGGGGTTCGAAGCCTACAGGGTCGGTTTAGTCGCTTTAACTAAAGTCCCCCACTGCAAATCAGTTTAGTTACTGAGTGGGTAGACTCTAAATGTGAATTTATTTAATTTATTTTATTTATTTACGAGCTGTACGACTCACGAGTGTAGTACAAAGTTAGTCGTTGGTATATTTTCTTTAGTTACAGTTTATATACATTTATAAATAATCATATACCGATAGAAGTGTCTCAGCGGCATGATGCAAGGCTCTCATTCAGGAAATCGCCAGTTCGATATCGGCCATCGGCAGTCCTGACTGAAGTTTTTTCCGAGGTTTTCCTCAGTCACAAGGTGAATGCTGGGATTGAGTCATACTATCAGCCCTTGGACATTCCATCCTAACTATTTCAAATACCGCAATAGCTAGTTAGTAATCTGCAGAGGGAGATGTATTGTCCCTGGGAAAGAAGAATATCAATAATCATATTTTTTCCTCTAATCCCATGTATTCATATTACGGTGAAGGCTGGTCTTAAAATATCAAAATAGTTCACTTCAAATACATTTCCAATTTTCTGATGGCTATGGTGAAGCAAATCAATCAAAATGGTAAATTAAATACTAATTTATATTTTTGGCCTAATATTTAAATCGCATTTCACTATTTTGAAAGGTATTGGTTTCTTTGGGACGCTTTCCAAAGCTACGCTTATGTTCCATGGAAGATGCTACCGGGATTAGGTGTGAAACCCTTGAAAGAGTTAGGTAAGGTCTTCTAAGACGAGTAAGGCCAATAATTCACCCCACTGGAGATGTGAGTGGCGTCTATGGTGGAGGTGCCGGGTAGACAGACATCCACTTTTCATCCCCTAGCCTTTGACCTTTCGTCAAAGTAGATAATGCAATTTATCTCTCGAGTTCGACAAACCGGATGCTGACGACTACGATATTGTGAAGGTGGAAGACAGAGGAGGTGTACACCTTCTACACTGGGATCATATTAAGGTCACTTACTTGTTGGGAGTGGGACCGACGCCATTTCTACATCACTCGCTGTTCGTTTAGGCGTGAACATGCTTCCAATATATAAAATTTTGGGTTCAATTTCTTGATATAGATAAGAGCATATCAGCTTTCGTTCTAATGTACGTACACCAAGTATGTAAAGAAGGACGCCATAAGACCGTGACTAAGATATGGTACCTCGTCTCACAGTTTCCCCTTAGTTAGTGTGATTCATTCACTGAAACTAGTTGGTTACACACATTTGTTGTTATTTTTTTTACACGTTGCTGCGTCAGACTAGGTTCATAGTGAGTGAATTTAACGCTCTTATTATTTATCTTATAGTGACAACAGGACTCATCTCCCATGAGTGCAATACAATCTATCAGATTGGTTCAACTAAAACTAAACCAACAACTAGGACTATAGTCTAAGATAAGTGTAGCATATTGTGCGTGAGTGCGTCTAGTGTGTATTAAGTAATCATTTATTCAATTAGCTCGTGATTAGTACCAAAGTTAGTTTTCGGCTATTATTTAATTTAATGGGTACGTTTGGGAGCTTCCTATATTGATGGGTGATGCATTAATGTTAGTATTGAGTCATTATCAGCTTTATCATTATAAGCTGTAATAAATCAAAGTTTCCTATATTAATAATCAGTCTTGCACTTAAATACGGTTAATGTATGAACAAAACGATATGTCACTGTAAATGATAATAACTCCTTTCATATGTTCGGAAGTGACTTGAAACGGTTTAACCATAGCATCGAGACAAATTTATTGAACATGTCTCACGAAAACACTCCGGACACACGCACACGCACACGCACACGCGCGCTCACTAATGTGTGTGCGTGTGTGTGCGTGCTTGTGTTTGTGTGAGTGTGTTAACCTTTGCAGCCCTCTAAAACTTCACGCAAGGCTGCATAGGCTATCTCCACCTCCCGCTTCGGCGTTACGTATAATTTAAGTTAAGGAACTTGTTTGACATTTATGCTTTGCGGGTTTGCATAATCATATTCAAAGAGGCGTTTGCTTTTTATCTCTTTCCCAAGGTTCAAACTCGCAAAGTCAATATCATTTTCTCGGGAGAAATATATTAACCATTTAGCAGCAAGACTGAAAGTTTGACTTGAGCCGTGCATGCACGAGTTCGTGTTTGAAGTCGAGGGAACTTTGGAATAGATAGAACACGGCGTGCATGGCCACGGCGGCTCTAATGGGTACCTAACGGGGAAATTATGTTTACTTTTGTAAGCACGTTTTAACGTTGTGTTCTCCGGGACAACACTGTCGAACGTGACATATTTGAGGAAGTCTTCCGACTTCTTAACGTACTCAGATAACAAAATGGGTTCCATACGTAAATCGGGTTTGGATTTTATGGCACCTAATGAAAAAACTTTTAAGCTCGTGGAGTGAATATCCCATTCACTTATATCAATTATTATGCTTGTTATTTTATATTTTAATACGTTAGTAAAGAACAAGAAACGCAAAATGGTGTTAGATTATCGAATCTTGAAGAATTAACGGGATTAACGTAATACAAATCTTTCAAGTCAAATACAATCAAAATTACAACGCAAGTTTGTTTTAATTTATTTTCTCATAAACTAAAGTGAATTGTGATAATTTGGTGCATACTTAGAAGAACATTACAAATTGAAAACTTTAATAATATATTTATTGTTGTCTTATATTGATATAAAACCAATTTACAAGGTTCTGGTGTATTGATCAAATAACGAGAGGTTGATTTTATGGCACACTGATTTGGAATGTTTTACATACCTACTTAAGAACGATTACATATTGCAAACAACTATACTGTATTGAGGATATGTGACACATTCTAAATAATAAGTCAAATAACAATGTAAAACTTGAATCAATTATATGTATCTGTTTTAATATTTTTCAATTTTTTGATGGGCACAAAATTAACGTTCACAGACATTTATATTGAAAACAATGAGAAAAAATGTTCTTCATTCATTGCATTTTTATTGATCTCAAATTTAATGTGTGTGTGACAGACAGAGAGAGGGGGGGGGGGGAGGAGGGGTGTAAAGTTAAATTTTCATTCCGATTTGTTTGAATCAAAAACTTGTGTCTTCATACTTTAAAAGAAAAGAAAACTTAACAGAAAAAAGTTCAAATAATTACAAAAATGAGAAACCCCGATTTACAACTGTCCTACGATAACTCTTCACACTCTTTACATATTATGTCCTGACGACAACTTCAATATGGGGTCAAAACGTGCCTTATTTTCACCCTGCGACTCTCAGCTCAACGTATGGGACAAACAAACACGTTTCTACCTCCACACGAATCACCACAGTAGAAGTTATTAACATCTAGTTCGTCGCCAGTAATACAAAAGTAACACACAGTCGCAAATGTTTGTTGTCTTGATTTATCTGCATAGCGGAACGAAGCGAGGCAACTTTGAGTTCCGGTCAGTTTGGTCGGTCAACCCCCCCCCCCCCCCCCCCCCCCCCCCAGTGCGGTGGTCAAACATGTGTGCAAACATCATAAACCCTAATGTACCTCCCCGACCCGCCTCAATACCTCGGTTAATGAGGGGAAAATGTGTGACCAGGGGGGTAAAACTATGATTTATCGCGTTTTAAAGTTGTGCGAACATGGTCATAAACGCACTTCCGTTCTGTATATAGTTGCATGGTATGGCACACGTTAACCGGTTGCTCGGGTTGTGGACAGTCGATAATCTATTGGTCAGTTAAATGTTCTACAACAGATGTTACATTGTAATGCGGCGTTAACAACATTGTGGACGAAACTTATGTTGATTTGTGTTTTCGTCTCACCGTACCCACAAAAACAATTGTCTATATTCTATACATGTAACATCCGTTGGCTTTATATTACAAATGTAAGATTAGAAACTAATTTTAAGGACATAGTACAGTGATACACATGTTAAGTGTATATGGGGTTTGCTCTTACTTCTCACTGCCATCAGTGTGTTTTGATTTGGTTTTGATTGCTGCTGTGTCACTCATATTGTGTATTGATTGAGTTTTATACTAAGAGCTGTCAGACATTCCTTCAAAACTATTCCAAATACCGCAATTTCTGGTTAGTTACCTGAAGAGGAACATAAATTGTACCTGGGCAAGTTTCCACGAAAATTATTATGATTATATAATAAAACATGCGTCATGTGAGGGCATACTGAACATTTTCGCAGAAGTAACACCCAGAGCGATACTGTGATACGGTTTTCCATTTCCCAAGTAAAAGAAACCCCGGACAATGACATTCTGCATTGGAAGAAAAATACAATGAAGACCAAAGAGACACGTTAAACACACATTATGATTGTTGATTATATGTGATCGACGAATACTGCACTAATGAACCAACGAGTTAATACTTCACATATTAATTTCAAAGTAACCCCAGTGTCGGTCGGTACATTGTGTGTGAAGTGTTTTGCGCAGTACGCCCCCCACCTCCCACCACTGCAGCAAGTATACCAACCTTTCTAAAATAATCCCTAGATCACGTAACCTTTAACAAGGCGGGTAACTAACCCCAGGCCCGCGCGTTCGAATCCAGTCCCTAAACCTCAGGAAAGCCTGACTAAGAGAATCCAAGATGAATGCAGTACAGTGGGAATTAAACAAAATAGACCCCTACATTGAGGTCGTAGGGTGTGTCGGAACGTACTGGAACAGAGTTCCGGTACACTTTTTAGCTCGTTCCGGTATTCTTTGGGAATGTAGGCATCTATTTGTCTAATGATTTGAAAACTCGTGGTGAATTTATTCTACCACTTTTGTCAGCCAAGTTTGCCATGCGATCACTGATATAAAATAGAATCATCCAAGTTTCCGCAGGGTGGAGGTTTTTTAACATTGGAGCTTGTATCATACTGGTGTTCATGTGACTTTGGTGACTTTGGAGCCATCAAAGGACCGGAGCGCATAGTGAATAGTATAAACGACCCCGACTGAACCGACTGAAC
>OX246740.1:38390960-38395960 GCA_945910005.1 Isoperla grammatica
GTATGTATGTATAAGTGTGCTGAATTCAATAATGGTATTTACCTACTTTTCATTGAGATAAAGCACTCTTCTGCTGACCTATATTTATTTATTTATTTTATTGTAATTTAGGCCAGTGCAGGCCACTATGCCCTCTTTAGCCTGATGAGTGATGATTGATGAATGATAATGAGGAAGGGAGGAGGGAAAGCCTGGTATCGGCACGTAGCCTACTCCTGTCGAAAAGTACCAAGGGAATCATCGGCTTTACGTCCCATCCGAAATGACGGTATAACTTTGACCAGTTATATAAGTTTCTCCACTAACCTGGACTGCCGAGCAGTTGACGAGAAGAACGAAGCTGTTACACAAGCTTTCGAACCCTCCAATCTGCTCTAACCAACGGTAGCTAGTGTTTCAGAGGCGAGTGGTCCCCATCCACCTCCTGACCTAGCCCGAGGTTGCTTAACTTCGGTGTTCGTAGATGACCTAAAGGATATCTCAAGCAAAACACATCGCATCTACATAGATGGTTCCATGCGCTCGAAGTGCATGGGTGGGAGTTTACGGAACTAGTAGACTCTAGAGATAAGCTCTGGTCTGGTAAATAACTTTGTTTACTGGAAACGTGTTTCCCAGAGGTCGTTGGTTCTGGAGACGGAAAATAATTGAAAAATAAGCCATTTCCATTCAAGATTATGTGGAATTGTGCGACATACGACGTACATGTTTTATTTCTGATATAAGAGGCTCTGCATGTAACGGGCAATACTGTTGTTCTGTAAGTCACAGGGTTTGATTCCCGCCTTTGGCATTATTATTCATAAAGGTAGATAAAAAAATATTACAATAATATGATTACAAAAATAAATAATATCAAAAATATCAAAAAGTTAAAAAGTGCCAAGATGAAATTCTAGCGAAACTTTGGCGAATAAGGAAACTGTAATTGATTTGCAGTTATATTCTTATTTCTTTTGCAATATCGTTCTGAATTCAATTTATAGATGTATTTGTGTGAAATGTGGATTTATTTTCAATCAGTGATAGTTTAAGTTTTCTGTGCACAGAGAAAAAGTGTATAATGTGTATTTTTATGTTCCCTCGAGTGACGAAACAAATCTTCGTTCTTCCATATTCTCTGCCGGTACTGTCTTTCTTCGTATAGCCAAACAACGCAAACTATATTATATCGTGCGTTACATGTTTCAAATCTTCCAGTCTTCGTATGACCTGCTTTTTCCACTTGCCATACCGATTATATTCTTTAGTACTCCTTTGTACATCAAAACATGTTAATATAAATTAAACCACAGTTTTTTTATTATGCTCTTCCATAACCGTCTTTCAAGCAATTACTTAAATTTAGCTCCATCCACCTAAGAGATATTTAACTTTCTTTGAGAACACTGCATCTCGCGTCTCTAACCTTTAATTAATTAAAACGAAATAAAAAAAAAGATAAATCACAATTTATAAAAATTACAATCTTTTACATTTTGTGTTACAATTTTTTTAATCTACAATTTTCTAAATACAATTTATTACAAATTAAAATTAATAAAAATAGTTCTATTAATTCGACCTGTTTAAAGTGATACTGAATGAATAAACAGGATACCATCCAGCCGGTTAAGAACACTTGGCTGCCGTTAATTTAAAACACGCGCTCTTAATGAAGAAAACGACAAAATAAACGTTCTAAATTATTGTGTCATTCACCGGCGTTGAGTGTAAATTAGAAGAAGAATGTGGGTTTGTGTTTCGCTAAAACATTCTTCGTTCGCAAACAGATTGAAAACTTTGCCCCGACGAGTTCTTCAACCGGCGTCAGTTTATTCCTCGCCATAAATTATTTATAAAAGGTGCGCAAGCTTTTGTCTTACAATTTTAAAACCTCGTAAAACAACGCCATGATAATAAAAACAAAGCGCCGTAAGAGTTCTTTTAATGTGTCATTCATTATCACTGTTGCGTTCTTGAACTCTGCAGTGAGTTGTTTTCATTAAACTCAACTCTATTAAATTATTGAACCTGAGCTAACAAATCAACGTACCAATGAAATAGCCACGGAATAAGGCGGTGGGTGGCAATTTTAACCCTTAAAGGGGTTCTCACCCGCTAGATTTATTTTTTACCATGTGATCTACTGCACCACACCAATCGATAATGAACCATTACACATCGTGTATTAAAACCTGTGAATTGTTATTAATTAATGAAATTTCTGGTTAACTGCCGCGGCGACTGTTGGTGTCAGCCGGCTTTTGGTGCGAGTGTACTCGAAGCGATATATCTAAAAAAAAATAGACGGCCTTGGTGTACTCCATTCGACACCGCATACAGACCGCGTTCATTGTGCATGCGTTAACTATTTCCCCTCGCAATACTACTCTCACTCTCTCTCTCTCTCTCTCGCTTGGCTTACTTGACACCAACTCGACAGTCGACACCCGCCGACTCGACGTGCACAGCAACGCACAGCAACGCTCAAAACGAAATGGAGCACCCGATTACACATCTTTATTTTGTACCTGAACGGAAGCTCCGATTACAAAACCAAAATATACGAAATACGCAGAAAAGAAAGACGCAGCGAAAAGTATTACATCATTTTTTTTTTGGAGCAGAATCCTCCAAGGTCCCAAGGCATACAGGTCGTCCCAATGCTATTTCTTATGGGAGATTTTCGCCGATGGGACCTAGCTCGAAAATCACTAACTTTGATATTTTTTCCCGGGTTATGGTGAACCCGATTTCTTTTCATTTAGTCGCTAATTTCATAGCTAATCAGCCTTAGTTAAACATATTTTTTTGGTGTAGCGGGTGAGAACCCCTTTAAGTTATAGATTTTGACATTGTTCACATTGTTGTTGTGACTTTTTGTTGTGTAATTTCTTAGCGGTAGGGGCTAAAAACCGGAAATGAGAATCAGAGACGCGTATTCCAACCATGTTGCACATTCAGATAGTCCATAAGTCCATGATTAAATCAAAAAGATTCCAAAACCACTCGTTGTGTTTTCGTCGACTTCCGGAAAGAAAGAGAACCAATGTTTCATATAAGGGTAGTTTGAGTCGAGCACGATTTAGGGGTAATGGAAGCTGCCCGGACACGCACCCCCCCCCCCATCTCCCCCCTCCCTCCCCTCTTCACTTCCTGCAAACTCGTGGCTCAAGCTGCCCCTGCCCAGTGGCAGAGTTAGGCAACCCGGCCAACATTGATTTGTCTTCTCACGTACGTATATAGTACCTACACGGCTAGTTCAGACGCCAGTGACATCACTCATACTATGTCTTAGAGACGGGGAGGAAATGTGCTCGGGAAGAATGTATGGCTATTAGAGTGGTGGTTTCTCAACTCGCCGATAGATAAACTGTCATCAGCGCTATTTTTACCTCCCCCCTCCCCCCCCCCCCCCCCCCCCCACCCACCCCCGCCACGTTGTCTATAACTCCCCCACTACGTGGCTACATAGGAGAAGTTATAAACTGACTCCAAAACTCTCGCACTGTGTTTCTCCACAAATATGTTAATTTGCATATTTTTAAATTGTTATAATGCTCATTGTTATAATGTTTATAAAGTTCGAACTTGATGGGCCGTATGCAGAGTCAAGTGTCAAGTTAAGTACATGATTTGTTGCTATGGAATTGTTTTATTCCATGCTATTTTCCATAAGAACAAACTCCATAGCAACCATAAATAAATCACATACTTAACTCGACTCTGCATTCCGCCCTCGCTTTTCATAGCCATATTATTTATTATTTTTAGCGTGTAATGATTGTATATTCATCCTCATGTACCAACTGATAAGAACTGTAAATAAATAAGAGAAATAGTTGATGGTAAATTAAGATAACAGTTACTTGTTTAATACAAAACAGTGATAATGTAAAAACATACCTAGAGTACTGGGGACTGGGGCAGATCTAAGATCTTTCTATAAGAAAAATAGAGTAATTTGATGGTTTTAAATGTGAATTATGTAAATATATCAAAACTTTAGAGATTGTAATCAATAATCATTACCTACAACATCTGCATATAATAATATGAGTAGACCTATGTGTTTATAATGTGTAAACTGAAAGAAGCTAATAATAGGCCTACTATTCTTATATAACTATGCGACTCGAAATAGTTGCGAGCGATTACCCACGTTGCATTGGTGAAGGGGGAGGGGGGAATTGAGAGTGATGTCAAAAGAAAGCGTGGGGGTGTAGTGGTTACATATTTTAATGTAATTTGTAGATCAGTTAACTTTAATAACTGAATCAGACGCACAAATAAAGAGAACATGAATATACTCCGGAAGTAGGTTGCTCTTGCGAGCACCTGCCCATGCCACCACGTGCAGACATCTACTTAACCGGCTTCTTTTGAGACAAAAAATACGGCTACAAACTACTACTAAACGTAATGATGCAAAGTAGAATAATACATTATTTGTATAGATACGTTGCACATATTTGTCAAGTTGCTAAACCTGATGTTTCTAAATTGTTTGTTTTACAGGGGATGCAGTGTTCTTCTACCTAATGAGTCTTCAAAGCTGGGAGTCAAGTAGATCAAAACCGCTGGTATCAAAATTTTGAATTGACTAAGTAAGTAATTTTATATTGATATGTTAAAACATAACATTTACACTTACGTGTTTTACGTGCCCACGGACTGGATAGGTTGCCCTATGTAAGGTTTTGAAAAAACTGGGGGTTCACAGCCCTTTTAGTTTGGCCTATCGGTATTTATTTTCATATAGGATTTTATGTTGTTACGCTTGACGACCATATTTGGTGCCAAAACCACATGATTGATCACTTTCGACTGGAAAATCATTCCTGAAATGTTTCAGACGCGTTTGGTTGAAGTTTTACGTTTCTCCAATATTAGTTTGCTAATGCAGGTAAATATTTTGGGTTTCAGCTGACTTGTTTTCAAAGCTTCTGATTGGTGATTGCCATGAAGAGAACGAGTGGGTGGGACTTATTTTTTAGTTGGAAATCATAGGACCGAGA